>QYAP01000305.1:0-51602 GCA_003988905.1 Hymenotorrendiella dingleyae
ATAGTGTTGTGGTAGTTTTATTATATTTTAGGGTGGTGGGGTAGTAGAAAAGTGATCGGCTCGGTGTCCTGATCGGCTCGGTGTACAACCACGTTATTCGATTATTATAATTTTTATAATTTTAAATAATACGAATATTATTTTTAAATTATTATATTCTAATATAATATAGAATTTAAAGTATATGAAAAATCTTTTTTTATTTATATTAATATTTATAATATAAATAATCTTTCTATTATTCTTTAAATTAACTTTAATTTAATTAATTAAACTTTTAATCTCTTTTATTTTTAATATTTTTAATATTCTTTTTAAAAATATTTTTTTAATTTAAATTATTCTAAGAATTTTATTTTATTAAATAATTAATTTTAATAGTTTTATAAGAGTTATAATTTTATATTTATATTAAATCGTAAATATTTAAATTTATTTATATTATAATTTCTTATTTTCGATTTATTAAACATAAATATTATTTTATTAATTTAATTGTAAATATATTATATTTAAATTAAAGAAATAATCGAATTTAAAATAATATTTTTTTTATAATATAATATTATCTTTAATAATTAATATTTCTTTATTATAAAATTTATATAAAACTATTTTTTATAAAAGATATATATAATTTCCTATTTTAAAATTAATTTTTAATAAAAAGTTAACTTTTAAAAAAAATAAAATTAGGAATTTTATAAGGATTTAATTCGTAAATTAAAGTTTTCTTATTAAAAGGATATAAATATATTCGTAATTAATTAAATTCTATTTAATTAATTTAAAATATTAGGTTTATTAGATTATAATATTTTAATATTTATATATTTATAATCCGCCCGATTATTATATATATATTTCTAATATATAATTATAATATTATCCCCCTTTTTATAATTATATCCTTGTAATTAATAAGAGAAAAAAAGAAACTTTAGAATTATATTTTCGGATAAACTTTATACCTTTAATAAATGATTTATATTATTTATTTAAAGGAAAAGATTATATTTTTATATACTTTTAAATTATAAGAGTATTATAATTTAATTAAGAATATTACGGCTTTTATTATATTATATATATCTCATTAAAGCAATTTTAATACTTTAATTTAAACGACTTTTATTTTTAATATATTTATTTAAGATAATTTAATTTTAACGCTTAATTATAAGATAACTTCTATTCTTAATATATTTAATTAAACTTTTTTCCTTAATTTATTTATTCTAATTTATATATTCGAAGATATATTACGTTGTTATATTTATTAATATCTTATTTCCTTAGCCTTTAATATATATTTAATAATTAATATCTTAATATTATAAGGTTATAATTATTTTATAAAGCGAATTAATTAAAAATTTTTAAATACGAATAAATAATACGAATATAATATAAGGATCTAACTTATAAATTAAAACCCTTTTATTAAAAGGAAATAAATATATTCGTAATTAATTAAATTCCGTTTAATTAGCTTAAAATATTAAATCTATTAAATCGCGGCGTTTTAACGTTTATATATTTGTAATCCATCCGATTATTATATATATACTTCTAATATATAATTATAATAAATTCTTTTAATTATAATATTTTAAAGAAAAAGTAATTAAAACTCTAAAATTCGTAAATATAATTCAAATATTCTATTATTATTATTTTATTAATTAAATCCGTATTTATATTTAATATAAAAGATATTAAACTTTTAAATATATTAATATATTTTTCTATTATAATAATCTATTATATAAAAATAGATTTAAAATTAAGAATATAATCTATTATTATTAGATTAATATAAATCTCTAAATAATAGAATATATATTTAAATAGAAAAAAATATATTAATTAATTTAATATATAATAGTTTATAAATTCTTTAAATTATAATATAATTCCTTTTAAATTCGTATAAACTTTTAATAATTCGATTAAAAAATATTAATCTCATTTCATTTAATATTCTAATTAATAATAATAAAATATATGTTATAAAAAAGTTTTATATTTTTTTAAATATAATTTAAAGTTATTCTTTAATTATAAGAATAATAAAGTTTTATTATAAATTAATTATATCTTTTATTCTATTATTTTAAAACTATTATATTATTTATAAATAGATTAAAGCTTTTAATTTAATATATTTAGAATCTATTTATAAGATTTCTTTATTTATATATTAATCTTTTCTTATAAGTTTTATAATATTATTAAAAGAAAACTATTTAATATAAATTATTTTAATATTAAAAAAAACTTAATATTATATTCTTTAATATAACATTTTCGATAAATAAGATTTATTATTTATTATTTAATTATTTATTTTTTATAAATATTTTTAAAGAATTTAAATATTTTTTAAATAATATTTTATAAAATATAATATATTATATTATATTAAAAGGAAAGTTTTAAAAGAATAATAATAAATTAATAATAATTAAAATATTCTTTTTAATAATATTAAAATTCTTATTTATATTCTTCTTTTTAAGTTTATTAAATATTTTATTTAATATATTAATAATTTAAAATAAGTTTTAATAAAATAAAAAATACTTTATATTTGTTACAGGTCCAGATCTGTGACCCTTAAGTAGTCGAGTAGCATATTGGACTTCCATCCAATAATAGTCCCTTTTTGGGCAGTTCACTGTTGAAAGCTACTCACCCTCCTAGCCTGTGACAATATTAATATTAATATAAGGGTTAATATAAAGAATATTATATTTAAAAGGAATTTAAATAATTATAATTATATAATAGAAATATAATTAATAGAGATTATTAAATCTTTTTATATTATTTATATTAATTAAACTTAAACTATTATTTAATATAATTATTAATAATATATATAATTAAAAAGAGATTTTAATTCTATTTTTAATTTAAATAATTTTAATATTTTCTTTAAATTATTTTAATTCTTATATAATCAATTATAAAAAAAAGTTAAAATCTTTATAACTTTTTACATTAAGAATTAAAGCTAATAATAAGATATTCTTAATTTTATATTATTCTTAAAAAGGTAAATTAAAATTAATAAAAATAATTTAAATATTAATATAATTCTATAATTTAATAATTTTAAAACCGTTAAAAAATATTTAAAGAATAATATTTATAAGAATATAAAAAGTTAATTAAAGTATATAAGATAATAAGAATAATATTTATTTTTAAAAGAATTCTTTATTTTCTTAAAAATCTTAAAAGATTTTTTCGTTAAAAATATTATAAATCGAATTTAAAAGAATATTAAATAATATAATTTAATATATAATTAAATCGATTATATATAAACTTTTATATTAATTTCGTAAATAATTAATTAATAGAATATATAATTATTATTTATATATTTTATATATTTAGCCTATTTTAATATATTAAAGTTTATTATAAATTTTATACTTTTTTAATTTAATATTATTTCTAATAAATATTATATAAATATTAATTAGGTTCGATATTAATAATCTTTTATAATTTTTCTTAAAAGCGTTATATAATTAAAAGTTATTTTTTAATAATTTTAAAATAGTATTTATTTAAACCTACTTTTATTAGTTATTAGTTATATTAAATATATAAAAGCACGGACCACTTTGTGGCCCGTGTCCTCGCGTATAAGATATAATTATATCGTTAATCTTATAACCTCTTTCTTAGAATATATAAATTATCTAGAAATTAAAAGAAATCTCTTTTAATATATATATATATTTATAAAATCAATATTAATTAATAATTAACTTTATATTACGGTAATATAATTATAAAGTAATAAAGTTCTATAAGATATACGAAAAGCTATAATAATATTATTATTATAAACTACGTTTTCCGCCGCTTATATTAATATCTTTATTATTATAAGTTATATTTACCGCTTATATTAATACTTTCATTTATTATAAAAGAGTCGAGATTATATATACTATTAGGATCTACGATACTATTAAATTACTTATATTAACTTAGTACTCTTATTTCATATATTCAATATAGCTTCTATAACCCATATACAATTTTTGATTATTTTCAAAGATATATACTATTAACGAAATACTCCTTTAATTCAAAAAGAGAAACCAGATTTTCAACCTTCATTCGTATATTAACCTCGAATACGACCAATCTTCTCTATTCTCTTTCAAAGGAAATAGCTCTAATATACATCCTACATATCATATTACACTAAACGAAACAATACAACTTTACTCCGAATCCCCTAATTTCACTTCGAATTCCTTCTTACGATTCGAATCCCCGTATTATGACAAGACACAAAACAATACGCGATAGTTCGACTAAAACCTAGCCTCGTAACTACTCAACCTATTACATTTCAGAAAAGATCACAATCTTTTCATACTACAAACGAGATCTATATACAACAAACCTCTACCATCAAATACGAACCCATCCTCATCGAGAACTACGTCCCAAAAGCCTCATCCATCAAATACGAACCTCCCCTGAGTCTACAAAACCTCTACGATATCTACCGGCCTCAGAATCATCGATTCCATAACACATTAAGTTGTTATTATGACCACGTTACACGAAAAACGTCGAAATTTTCATCAGAATCACTTCCCAGGATCTACGCCACCAAGGTCCTAAACGCTTCCAAAAGACGATCAAATCGACCTACGAACCCCTCCATTCGATACCAGATCTGCCACCAAATTTGAGCCGCCTACACCCTACTACAAGCACTCAAATCTCGAATTCAAGCACAAAAGAAAAAGTGGGGCATTTGCACAGAATTTTCATCAGCGCCGTACAACTCAAAAAGACAGGAAACAGCCAGATTTGCTGCTATTTCCACTTGTTTAGTCCCTGGAAGTTACCAGATTCTTACGCATCTTCAATTTTGTCATTTGCAACTTTCAGCAACTCAAATTTTCAGCTGCGGTACTACAAAGCTCATTTCAAATCAAAAGGACAGAAATAGCCCAGATTGCAACTGTTTTACACTGTTTTTGTCCCCGGATATTATCACTTACTTGCGCTCACCTCAGCTCAACTCAGCGCACAAATTTTCAATATACTTTTGCTACCTGCGTAGCTGTACATACGTCCCTCGGTATCGCAAGCTCCACACAATCCAGCAGGACAGAGAACAGCCTAATTTACTACTGTTTTTTGTCCACCGCCATTACCACCTACTTGCAATTCAACAAATTTTCAGACTACCAGTATCACTTCACGCAACCAACAAATTCTACCAATTCGACCCCCTTTTTACATACTCTCAAAGCCTCCGTCACACAGGCCTACCTTACTTAACGTCACCGCCTCTACCATACTAGCCGCCAACGTCAACTCTCGAACTCAAACAGGAAATAATCGAATATTCGCCGAATATTTATCGAATATTAATTGACTATTATTCCGAATATTCTTCGAATTTATCGAATATTTTTCAGCTTCTAACAATTCAACAGACCAAGAAACAGCCCGAATCAGTACTGTTTTTACCAGTTTTTATCTTCAAGAATTAATAGCTACTTACACTCAAGCTTCGAGTTTCACCTCCTTTCTCAAGGCCTCCGTCACACGGGCCTACAATTTCACTTCTATCGACGTCGCCGCCGCCTACCTACCTGCCTATCGCCGTCGCCGCCCTCCCTGCATGCGAATACCCTCGCCGACATCGCTATTACCTCTCATCCTCCTACCGATACTACTACTATACCGATATAGCTATCGCCATTTCGAAATTTACGAATTCATATCGCAGGGTAGCCTAGTTGGGATAAGCCAACAGTGCTCTACGACGAGCTTACGATTTTAACCCCTACCTACGAATACCAACTTCAAGCCTCCGAACCCCCTCCTACACTCGAATTATTCGCTTCAAACTACCAGAACCCCCTTAATAGCTCTCAAACTATCAACGCCCCCTATCAAAAAGAAAGAACTACCAGAATTAATCACTTTAGCATATGCATATACTACAGAGTAACTGAGTTGAGATAAGAACGTCATTTGCATTCAAACATATTTACACTAAACACCGGCCTAGATTATTAGAGCTAAGCTTAAACTATAACATCGAACCTCTACTTCTTCCTCTACTTCTTCGTATTTCTATTTTCAGGTTTAATTCGAACGATTTATTTAGGATTTTATTTTAGAATTTAGAATTTATATTTATTTTTATATTTTACATTTGCATTCGGGGCATACTCTCTTTTCCCCCTGCTTATTCCCTTAGCTAACGCGGCTCATACTATAAAGGCAATAATAAGTGAGAAGGATAGATTATTAGTTTACCTAATTATTAGCTTCTTTCTATTAAGAAAGAACTACCAGTATTTAAACCTACTTTCATTGATTATTGATTACGTTAAGTATATAGAAGTACGGACTACTTTATAACCCGTACCCTTGCGTATAAGGTATAATTATATCGTTAATCCTATAACTTCTTTCTTAGAATATATAGATTATCCAGAAACTAAAAGAGACCCTTCTTATTATATACGTATATTCGTGAAATTAATAGTATTTAAAGAATTCGATTATTTATTAGTATTTAACCCGAATAATATCTTCGAAAAAATAAATTTAATTTATAAATAAATCGAAATTTATAAATAATAAAAGATTATTATTTAAGCGCAAAATTGGGTATTATTATATATTATATAATAATAGATTAATACCTAGAAAAATAGAATTAATATTTATTTTAAATTTATTATTCTTTTATTTTTATTTTTAATCGATTTATATTTAACCTTAAAAAAGATTTAATAAATTATTTATCTTTAAATTATTATTATTGAAATCGGAATTATTATTAGAATTATTATCGGAATCGTTAAATAAATCTTTTTAATTAATAAATATATTTAAATTAAAGAGATTATAATTTGTTAAAGAGAAAGAATTAATTATATTTAAATTAAATATAATATTATTTAAAATTTAAATTGTTTTTTTAAGTTTATATATATTAAAATCTTTTATTAAAAATAATATCTTAATCTCTTTTATAATTTTTATAATCTCCGAAAACTAAATTCTTATATTCTTTTAATAGGTATTTTTTATAATAATAGATCTTATAATCTTATTTTCTTTATATTAGATTATTATTATAAATATATTATTAAAATATTCTTTATAATTATATTTTTCTTTAATATTTATTATAAGAATAATAATTAAAATATAAGAGTTTAATATATAATATAATAATTTAATATTTAATATATTAAAAGAGAAATAATTATATATAGAAATAGAATATTAAGGTATTTTGTATACGATATAATTTATGAAATATTAATATAAAAATTTATAGAATTATATACTTAAGGTTTACTTTAAAATATAAGGTTAATAATTAATATAAAGTAAATTCAATATTAATAATATTAATAATTAATTATTATTAACACCCGAAATAATCTTTATTAGCTTTAATTTATAATCTTATACTTTTAAATTAATAATTCGAATATATTTTCAATAAATAATAACTTTAAATTTTTTTATTAGAAACTATAATATTATATTTTTTATATTATGATTTTAAGTGCTTATATTATTTATTTATATATAATTAATTTTAATTTTATATTAATATTTCTATTAATTATTTAGCTTTTATTAATTTTAAAATAATATTAATAATATATATAAAAGTTCTTATAATTTTTATATACTTATAATTATGATTTCTTTTATTGATTTATTTAATAATCCGGTAATTATATAATTAATATATATATATATTAATATGAATTATATATTTAAATATAAATTAACTTTATATATATATTTAAGAATATATATATAGATTAGATTTCCTAAAAATATATTTTATTCTTTTATATATATGATTTTATATAATCTTAAAACAATTATATTAATTTTTCTTAAAATTATATTATTAGAAAATATTTAAAATTAAATATTCGTTTTTATTAAATATTAATATTAAAAAAAAACTATAAAATTATATTTTAATTAATATATATATTAAAGAGAATTATCTTTTCGCTTCTTTTTTCGATTATAAAAAAAAGTATTATTATTAAATAATATATATTTACGAATAAGATTCGATCGATTATTAATAAAGTTTTTATATCCCTTAAAAATAAAAAATAAAATAATTGGTTTTATATTATTAATAAATTCAAAGTTAAAATTATTAATATAATTAAAACTAATATTTATAATATTAAATTATTTTAAAATAAATAATTAATTAAATTATATATTATAATCTATTTAAGAATTAAAAGAAATTAAATTTCTATAAAATCTTAATTAATTACTAATAATTCCTTTTATTTTTTATATATAAAATAATTTCTAATTTAAGGATTTATTTAACAATTATTTCGAGTTTAAATAAAAATAAATCCTTTATAATTTAATAAGAAAAAAAAAGCGAATAAAAAGAAAAAGGAATTAATAAAAAAATTAGTTAATAAGGAATATAATTTATTTAAATTAATAAAAAAACACAAATTTAAATCTCTTTAAAAATCTAATAATAATAATAAAGAAAAAAAATCTAATCTTATTAATAAAAACATAAATAATAATAAAGATAATAGTAATAAAAAGAATTAAAATAATAATAAGAATCGAAGTAGTAATATTAATAATATTAATATTCCGATTAATATTAATATTAATAATATTAGAATTATTAATATTAATATTATTACTTTAAAAGTTAATCTTATTTCTTCTTTAAATCTAAAATTATTAAAGAATTATAAGATATTAAATTACCTTAATTTAAAGTAAATATAAAATATTAATTATAGAAAGATTTATTTAATTTATTATAAAAAAGAGTATAAAATTAAAAAGTCGATTTAAATAAACGTTATTCCTATTATATAATCTTTATATAATAATAAATCGAATTAAAAAATCATTGAAAATAAAATTATTAAAAAAATAGAAAAACTATAAAATTCTATTAATATAATTTATTCGATTTTATAATTAAATGCTTTTAATAATAAGAATCTTAATAAAAGTAGAAATATTCTTAAAAAGCCTTATAAATCGATATAAAAACTTCTTTAAATTATGAAATTTAGAATTATATAAATATTAAATACGATTATAATAATTAATAAAAAAAACAAGTTTAAAAAGAAGCTTAAAAAGATTAAAAATAAAAAGAAAAAGAAAAAGAAGAATATTAATAAATTAAAAAAGAAAAAGAGTATTAATAAATTAAAAAAAAAGAAAAGTATTAATAAATTAAAAAAGAAAAAGAAAAAATAAATTATTATTATTTAACTTTTAATTTCGATAGAATTTTACTTATAATTAAAATTAAATTTATTTTAATATTAAGAATTTATTTTACTTTTATATTTATAATTAAATTAGATTTATTTTTATATTAAGATTTAAATAGATTACTTTTAATTTAAAATTAAAATATTTTTATATTTAGAATTAATTTTGCTTTTTATATTTAAAATTAGTTTTACTTTTAATTTATATTTAAGAAAAAAAATTAATTAAGAATAATTATATTATAATTAATAATCGAATATAAAAAATAAAATATAATAATTAATTCTATAATTATTATATTATATATAATTCAAAAATAAATATCTAATAATTTTATTATAATAAATTCAATTAATATAATTAGAAAATCGATTTATTGCATTTAGATTCGATTTATTTTGGCTATAATTGCAAATAATACAATTATGATTTCAACTTATTATATTAGATTCAATATATCTTATATAAGTGTATAACATTTGCTAATTCCTTGCTACCGTAGGGTTATTCTCTGCCGTATCTCATCTCATCCCGCTCCTTTGCACGCTCAATTGAGCAAGCAAGATGCTCAAGTGAATACCCGACCGAATTCTCGGATTCGCTCGGCAAGGTATGGATGCCAAGCAAGCCAAGCTTGATGCGATCGTGGAGTATGGGAAACCCCTGTCGCGGGGTCACGATGACATATGAGTTGGACTGTGCTCTTATCATGCACCATATCTAACAGACTCGAGATTTTGCTTCACCCCACATACATGAATTAGAAGCGCTGGATTTTAGATGCGATTTTTTATCTTCGTTTGATTTTCCCGTCTATTCTTTCGATTCAGAGTTTTGGGTTTTTGTTTCGAGTGCGCGGTTACAAGTGCAAGTTGTTCGGCCCGGCAAGCGCGGATCTTATGGGCATATACAGCATTAACGATCCCATATTAAGGAGAAGTTGAGGTGAAAAGCGTGGTAGGGAGAGGGGGGTTGGACGAGATTTATTCACTTACCTTTTCTACGCGTCGTTGGGGTTTGGATGGTTTGAGGAAGGATTGGGATGGGGAGTTGACGAACGGATTCATTCAGAGAAGCAACAGGACGGAATTTTTGGAAACCCAGCACTCGAGGCACACGCGACAATGCGCAAAGTACAAAGAATCCTCGTCCTTCTATAACGCCACGAATCCAAGATCTAGACCATGAAGATCTCCTCTCCCATACCCGTAGCAGAAAAAGAATCGAGTGTCACCCCCAACTCGAGCAGCACACAAGATAGCACGAGCCCGTTACAAAGGATAAGAACGGATGGGGCTATGAGTGAGGGGCAGGTTACGCTGAAGGTGGGCGGTGAGAAGGTGTTGTTGGGGGATGCCCAGGCGGAGAATGTGAGGATTGTTAGGACGGTGGGGAGGTTGCCGACGGTTAAGTTGAGGGGGAAGACGGATGAGTTGCCGCAGTATGTATATCTTTTCTGCGAAGGGGGAGGGAGGAGGAGATGGTACTGTTGTTGTGCTAGGGGGTTGAGAGGGGCAAGTTGCACTCGAGTCTGTCTGGCAACACCAGCGATGGTGAGACCAACTCACTCAATTGCTTTAGCACCACAATCTCAATATCCTCCTTTCACCATCCCCTATAACTCGCACCCAAAAATTCACAGCTAACACCCAGAATCACAGAGACTGGTGGTTCGCATCCACCGCCATCCCCCTCCTGGCAGCCACAATCGGGCCCCTCGCGAACGTCCTCTCCATCGCAGCCCTAGTCTCCAAATGGCGCGTTACCCTTCCCAATAACGGGCAATTACCAGAAGGATCCGATCAATATGGCATTGATATCCCGGATCCGAGATGGGCTATTATTTTAAATGCCTTTTCCTTGGGGTTTGGGTTCTTTGGGAATTTTTGTCTTCTTTTGAATTTTACGAAGAGGGTTAGGTATATTGTTGCGTTGCCTGCGACGATTATTGCGTGGTATTTTGCTACGGGGATTGTGAGTTTTCTATACTTTAGTGGTGAAATTGACAGTGGTGTTGGAGGTCATTGTCCTTGACATATTGACCTCCCGCTGTTCTTTTTGGCTTCCCCTGAGACGTGAATTTATGCTCAAAGCTAACAGATCTCTTAGCTGATTGGAATTACTATTGCTATGAACAATCTCGTACCTCCTATACGACCTGGAGAAACATATTCTCAGGGGTACTGGCACGCAATAATAGCTGCGGTCCTCTACCTCGTTGGCTCCATGATTCTTATGATTAACATGCTTGGATATTTCCTCGGCCATTATCCTCAACATTTCGATCTCGACGACGACCAACGTACCCTTATTCTCCAAACGATGATGTTCTTCTTTTGGCTAGCCGGAGGCGCTGCTGTCTTCTCCAGAGTTTGCGGCTTTAGTTACGCAGATGCCCTATACTTTTGCGACGTCACAGTCCTCACCGTCGGGTTCGGAGATTTCGTAGGCACGAATGATGCTGGTCGAGGACTTGTCTTTCCATACTCCGTCATCGGTATTATCTTCTTGGGTCTCATGATCAACAGTATTCGTAAATTCGCCATCGGCATGTCCAAGGATAACATCGTCCGAAAACATCAGATGCAACAGCGAGAACGAACGATCGGCCGTACCGTAACTAGCGAGAAAGAACTTCGTGATCGCTTAGGCCTTCCACCACGCAGAGACTCTGTTATGGAAAGGAGGCCATCCCAACCGGCGAGTCTGGTTTCCAGACAGATGTCGAATGTTAGTGCTGCTAGCAGGAGGAGGAATTCCTTGGATCAGTATGGGCATTTTGATGTTAGTGGGAGGACTATCAAGTTTCATGAGAGGAAGGCGCCGGCGGGTGGGGGTGGGAGAGGGGGTGCGGGGAGGGAGATGATTCGGAGGAGGAAGGCTCTTAGTAAGTATAATGGCTTTCCTTTAACTCCTCGTTGCGTGTTCTTGATTGGAGTTGGTGAAAGCAGTTGGTGAAAGGGGGAGATAAACCAATCAAGCGAATACTCTATGCAAAAATAATAAGAATCAAACTGACTAACTATCTAGGTCGAGATGCCAAACTCCAACAACGTTCCGCCAGCAAATCCAAGGAGTCCCGTCGCGCAAAGAAACGCGAAAAATTGCTCCTTCTCAAAGAGGAAAAGGATCGATTCGAAGCCATGCGCGAAATCCAAGCCGATACGCAGAAATTCAGCAAGTATTGGGCCTTGTCCATGTCGGTATTAGCCTTTGGACTATTATGGTGTGTCGGCGCCGTGGTATTCATGTTCGCAGAGCGTCGCATCCAAGGAATGTCTTATTTCGACGCCTTGTATTTCTGCTACGTCTCTCTCCTCACCATCGGCTACGGTGATTTCTCACCCAAGAGTAACGCCGGGAAACCATTCTTTGTCATTTGGTCACTCGTTGCTATCCCTACGATGACGATCTTGATCTCGGATATGAGTGATACGGTCGTCTCGTCTATCAACCGTGGTACTTTTACGTTGGCGGATTGGACGGTGATGCCAAAGGAGGGGGTGTGGCATGATTTCCTGGAGAAACATCCTCGGCTTAAAAACTGGCTGGCGCGCAAGACGCTGGAACACGAGGAGCGGAAACGCATTGAGAAGGGCTTTGAAATTCAAAGTCCTGACGAGGAAGCGGGTGGGGGATTACCTCCTACGCTGGAGAAACTTGCAGATGAGGAACCATTGAAGGAGACGAGTGATCATGAGCTTGCGAGACACTTGGCTAAGGCGATTAAGCAAGTGGCGAATGATTTGAGGGGGGATGGGATGAGGCGGTATAGTTATGAGGAGTGGGTTGAGTTTACACGCTTGATACGGTTTAGTAGTAAGGGCCCGATCGAGGGGGAGGTGGATGAGGAGGGGGAGGGGTTGGTGGAGTGGGATTGGATTGGGGAGGATAGTCCGATGTTGGCGGAGGTTGGGGAGAGTGAGTGGGTGCTTGAACGCCTTTGTGAGAGTTTGGATCGGTATACTAGGTTGCAGGCTCGGAAGGTGGGTTTTCTTATTCCTTCTTCTATTCCGTATTAGATCGCTTTGAGGGTGGCTAATACCCTCTTAGGCCAGAAATGGTTTCGCCTTCGGGAACTCTTTCGGAGGTGAGAGACGTCCACAGAAACATCCACATCAAGAGAAGCGACAACATCCACATCAAAATGCTGCGACTCATAAACCTAAACCGACGTTGCCCAGACCGCCGGGTGTTCATCCGTTGAAGGCTCATGCGACGTATCCGTCTCATTCCAAGAGGATTAATGTTGAACGGACGTATTCTGGGGATGGTGGTGGTGGTGGTAGTGGTGGGTTAGGTGGTGGGTTGAGTGGTGGGTTGGGTAATGATGCTGTGCTTTGGGGATCTGGTAATATCGATGATGCTATTGAAGAAAGTGCTAGTCCTGTTTTGGGACATGATGAGGGGATTGGACCGTTGGATAGGAGGCGTGATGATGCGGAGGTATGAGAGGCGGGCATTGAAAGAGGGAGTTGGGATTAGGTCCAGGATTAAGTGGTTTGGATGGGTTGGGTTGGCTTGGATTGGATTGGGTTTGGATGGGTTGGGGTTTATACATAGCGTTGTGCTTTTTGGTTAGGTTAGTGGTTGAGGAGTAGAGCGATTTTTGATACCCCCTTGGATTAGTTATGGGAATTGGAGAGGAGATGTAGTGCTCGGAGTTTAGATAATATTGGTATTCTTGAAATCCTGTTTTTATGTGCGAGTGTTGAGAGATACAGCTAGTCTTGGCAAAAAAGTCGAAATTCAACAAAAGTGAAAGAAAACTTCAGTTTTCGTTACTTGGTTCGGTGTTGGTGACGGTGTGTTATATGTTTTCTGTGCATTCGTTGCGGCTTACGGAATGATTGTGTATACTAGGAGGTGTATAAGGCGAGCAAAGAATTTGAAACGAGATAACTAAACTAAATCCAACCAAATCCAACTTTCTGCAGCTGATGTGGAAGGGAGGGGCGGTGGGTGATACTGTAGGGGTGGAGAAGGGAGGTTTAAGGGACTGAATTGAGAAAATTGACGGTGTGGGTGTTGGAAGCGAGGGAAATTAGATGGATTAAGACGTGGAAGTGAAAAAGCAAAAGTAGTCAGTTAGGATTCATGAAAATCAAATAGGTCATACAGATGTTGATTCCTCATGTACTCATATACTCATGTACTCATCAATCGCCACAGCCAATCCCTACTATCCACTACCCCACAACTCATTCATCCGCATCGCCCTCCCCCTACCGCCCACACTTGCCGTCCTAGACCAAGGATATAGCCAACTTTTCACAACTCTCCCTTTTGTAAACCACTGGTTCCATTCGCCTCGGGAAGTAAAGGCTCAACATTCCAGATCGTCTCGGCATATTCATTGATGCAACGATCACTGCTGAAGAAACCCATACGAGCGACACTCAGGATCGTCTTGGTGATCCACTCATCTTGATTCTTGTATGCCTCATCAACCAGTTCTTGTGTTTGGATATAGCTGTGAAAGTCATCCGAGACAAGATAATAATCGCCGTGATCCTCGATGGCACTGACGAGGGCACCGAAAGAACCGGCATCGCCAAAGGTGTTGCTCTTGATTGATTCGAATACCTTGACAAGATCAGGGTCAATCGAGTGGGAGCCGTAGTTGTGTGCGTGGCGCAGATCCTCAACATCCTCTGCCAAGTTACCAAAGAGGAAGATATTGTTCTCTCCAATTTCTCGAGTGATTTCAATCTATCGATGTTAGCAGATGTCAGGAAAGATATCGAATTGTGGCTTACATTAGCACCATCACAAGTACCGATAATCAAACCTCCATTTAAGACAAACTTCATGTTGGAAGTACCACTAGCCTCAGTACCAGCAGTTGAGATGTGCTCACTGATATCGCTAGCAGGAACAATAATTTCTGCCTTGGAAACATTGTAATCTTCCAGGAAAATAACCTTCAGGAGGTCACCAACATCCTTGTCGTTGTTAACAACAGATCCAACGCTGTTGATCAGATGAATGATGGTCTTAGCCATCCAGTATCCAGGAGCTGCCTTTCCACCAAAGATGGAAACTCTTGGTGCAAGCTTCTTTTTCTCTTCGGCGCTCATAGCTTTGATTGTCAAGTATCGGTGAATAACTCCGAAAATGTTCATCTGCTGACGCTTATACTCATGTATACGCTTGACTTGAATGTCGAAAAGAGCCGATGGGTTGACGGTAACACCGGTTGTTGTCTTGATATGCTTCGCAAGTCGGACTTTATTGGCATATTTGATCTCTGCCCATTCTTTCTTGAATTCCTTATCATCAGCATAGTTTTCGAGATAATTGAGAAGGTTGAGATCCTTCAAGAAATTCAAGCTGCCAATCTTGGAAGCAATAAGCTCAGACAATCTAGGATTTGCTTGATGTAACCAACGTCTTGGGGTGATTCCATTGGTAACGTTCGTAAACTTATCAGGTCCAAAGATTCGGACAAAGTCCTTGAAAATTGTCGTCTTGATCAAATCCGAATGAAGCTCAGCAACACCATTGACCTTGTGAGATCCAACAATAGCTAGATATGCCATGCGAACCATCTTTGGCTGGGATTCCTCGATAATCGAGACCGTTGCAAGTAATTCTCGCTCCTGTGGGAACTTGCGCTCTACCAACTGCAAGAAGAACAAGTTGATCTCGTAGATGATCTGCAGATGTCTGGGAAGAAGGTTTTGAAACAATGGGACGGACCACTTCTCAAGAGCTTCTGGAAGAACTGTGTGATTGGTGTAGCCAAACTATGATATATATTAGTAACTTCAAGTTTCGTTGGGATAAGCATACTCACAGTCTTGGTAACAATATTCCAAGCCTCATCCCAGTCCAAACCTTCCAGGTCAATCAAAATACGCTGCAACTCAACAATAGCAAGTGTTGGATGAGTATCGTTAAGTTGAATGGCAACTTGATCAGGGAATTCGGACCAGGAGCGCTTAGATTTCTTGAACCGACGAACGATATCGTACAACGAAGCGGCAACCCAGAAGTATTGTTGCTTTAATCGAAGCTCTTTACCACGCTCAAGGTTGTCATTGGGATACAAGACCGCGCTGATAGTCTCGGCACGTTGTTGGTCTGCAACCGAACTCTCATAGTCTCCGCTATTGAATTTCTGGAAATCAAACTCTCCACTTGCAGCTTTGCTGGACCACAATCTCATGTTGTTCGTGCCGGAGGTATCGTAGCCAGGAATCGGCACATCGTAGGCGGCCGCCTTGACAATCTCACCACCTTCCCAAGTAACCACGTTCTTTCCTTCGTCATTCTGGTATTTTCGTACATTTCCATAAAATTGGATCTAGAAATTGTTAGCCATGGTACAAAATAACTCAATGAACCAGACACTGACATCAACAACAATGTCATGTCTTGGAAACTCCCAAGGGTTAAAGTCAAGCCAATAATCTGGAACCTCAACCTGGTATCCATCCACAATTTCTTGCTTGAAAATTCCATATCGATATCTCAAACCATATCCCCAAGCTGGAATGTTCAACGAAGCCATTGAGTCTAGGAAACAAGCTGCGAGTCGACCAAGACCACCATTTCCAAGAGCAGCATCATGTTCTTGAGAAATGATGTCCTCGATACGGAAACCAAGGTCAGCAAGACCATCTATCAGAAAGTTAGCTCCATTTTATTCCGACAAGCATAAAAACAATGTAATGCCTACCCTTTGCGATGGCCTTTGCGCCAATATTCAACATGGCATTATCCAGGGTTCTGCCCATCAAGAATTCCAAACTCAAGTAGTAAACACGCTTTCCATCAACAAAAGTCTGACGTTGCTGTGTTTTGTTCCAATTTGTAATCAATTTATCTCGGAAAGCCAAACTAGCAGCAGCATATGCAGCAGTCTCGTCGCAGTTGAACATGGAACGGGCCAAAGTAGTCTCGACATGGCGGACAACTTCTCTCTCAAATTCCTCCTGGTTCGTGAAGCCATGGGCCTGATATTTCTTCCATGCTGCTCGTTGAGGTTCTGGGATGGAAGCTAGTGAAAAGACGAGGGATTAGTAAAATAAGGTTCGTTGTTATTGTAATTTGACGGTTTGAAGGAAGGATATAAAATTGCGCCTGTAGCTGGGGTTGCGGAGTAAGATACGTACCTTCAACGCTCTTGATCTCACCAGCACCGAAACCAGTAAAGGTACGCTTGTGCTTTGGTCTGGAAATACCAGCAGGTCCAACAGGTCCTTGGAGATCAGCAATAGGAGCAGTAGTCGAAGGACGACGCTCGCGGGGTGTTGCAGGGTTAGACATTTTCAAAGCGTATCACAGTACAGCTTTTTATTCCGAGAAGAAGAGAAGCAGACGACAAACCCCCAATTCCAGGAGATGCGAATAAGTAAAGGAATGCCCACTAGAGGGTCTAAAGGAAGGTGGGGCGTGATCGAGGCGTCAAGTTCGTTAATAGTTGTTGTAGTCGGGCGCGTCGGTTCGGTGCGGGGTCGTGGAGGAGCTGTCGAGTCTAGCCGTCAAGCAAGGAGGGGAAGGGGAAGCGAATGAGTTAGTGATTCAATTGAGTTTGCAGACGACTCAGTCAAGGCTAGCAATGGACGAGGAAGGATACTGTGGTTGTGATTGTGATTGAAGGTGCTTGGTATGGGTGAATGTGGATGAAGAATACTCGAGTTGTAGCCTTCTCGAAGTGAAAGGGAAGAAGAAGGGAAAGGGATTCCTTGCAAGGCAGCGGAAGGGATGTTATCCGTGTGAATACCTGCTTGGGTAGCTCTTCCCCTGTTCTTCCCTACCTTTCCCTTCCAGTCCTTCCTCGAATCGTTGCCGTCATACAAAGTGTTTCCTGCAGCCGCTGATGGCATGTGTTGCTTGCCATTCGAACTGCACGGGAGAACCAATAGAGTAGCAGAGCTGAGCAAGCTCTGGCCATAAACCAATCTTTCCCCTCATCCCTCGTATGACTGCCATAGGACCATCTTCCATGCTACGCCTCAAGCTCAAGCTCCCTCCGCATCCCCAACCACACAGCTCCAAGCTCCACCATCTGCAGCTCTTGCAGCTCGTTTTCCATGGTGGGGTAAATGATTGCCCCTCGTTGATTCTTGTCGCCACAATCCCGCCACTCATCCCTGCCCCTCCGCACATCCCGGCCCACAAGTGCTGAATAAGTAGCATGCACGACCGTACAAATAAATCATGTCATCGTCAACTGTACGAGGACCCGGACGGGTTCTATGTAGAGGCCGTAAGTTGCCTATTGTTTTTTTTTGTTTCTCGACCATCAGAAAAGGAAACGGCAGATTTAATTACTTTTTGTTGTACTTAAAACTCCGAATAAGCTACTAACTTTAAGTATCACTT
This sequence comes from Hymenotorrendiella dingleyae, assembly GCA_003988905.1. Taxonomy (NCBI): domain Eukaryota; kingdom Fungi; phylum Ascomycota; class Leotiomycetes; order Helotiales; family Helotiaceae; genus Hymenotorrendiella; species Hymenotorrendiella dingleyae. The sequence goes on from QYAP01000305.1 coordinate 18,664, forward strand.
AACTAAAAGCCTTCGGATCGAGCCCGTCCGAGTACTATTGATTCGTACTTAATTAGACTTACCCAAGATTCCAAGTTCCCCTCGTACAAATCCACTATACATATTCTACAAGAACTCCCGGTATCTCTTTACTCCAGTTCTCCTTCCCTTTCCTCCCAACCAACACCACCAACTGTCTACCTTCCGTACACCTCATCTACGCAAAAAAAAAAGGGCTCTGTTTTATGGAAGTGCGAGTGAACAGGGTTTGGGGAATGGTGCCTAAGGCACCTGCGCTAGCGGGGCCACTAGCATGGCCAGGATATTTATCTGTGTTGGTAGAATTGGTTTGGTAAGACCTCTATCATCCATCCATCTACCCTGCCCAACCACACCAACACCACCACCATCATATCTTCCTCCCCCCTACCCCAAAACATCACACATCACATCACATCAACACATCCTTTTCCTCACAACAAAAAACATCAGCACAATCTAAAAAAGTTCTACTCATTTTCGCTTGCGTTTTGTCTTTTCAATCAAGACATGCTGGCCGCTTAAAACGGGATCTTGCCAGAAATCTTTTATGAACAAAATAAAAAGCTGGTCTTCCGTCTTTGGAGATTTTCTTCACACGCCTTCTTCCATCCATCCATCCCCCTCCCCCCTCCCCCCTCTCCCTCCCCCTTTCCCCTTCCACCCCTCGACCATTTTTCCTCTCGCTGATGCTGCCATTCGATTCTCTTTGTTGAAGCTCGCTCGCTTTTCCTTCCTTTACTCCATACGCCGCGCCACGTCAAAGGTCGAATATAATGCCACTGTTGAAAAAAAGAAGACAAGGGGTCGAAAGTTGGGCGGGCGTCTTTCCAATCCACTCAAAACCCACCAAACAAAAGGAACAAGGCCCGCAAGGTGAATGAGCAAAGTTAGATCAGATTGTGTGAAACTATGTTCATGACATAGCCCACCAGTATTCGAAGGAACGATTTCGAAACTGTCCCTCCCTACCCAGACCGGACCAGAACCCCAAAATACCATTCCTCTTGAAGGTCGGTTGGTAACCGCCGCCCCCGCCCAAATGATGGTCAGACAGCCATCCCCCCCAAAACGCCCGCTAGGTACAATCCCCGCCAGGTAACGCCTCCCCTCCAATGAAGGCCGGTTTGATTTATATCCAATGAACCCCAAGACAAGACCGTAAATTATTTAATTTGTGCATTAGGCTCACAGAATTCCCGAATCCTTGAGTGCGTTTTGTAGAATGGTTTCCTTTACAGCGGCAAAGACTAGCCGAATATTAGAGGTGTCGGTTGCTTGCGTGAGACTATTACAAGTTAGCAAAGACAAAAAGCAAAGGGGTAAGATTAACATACTGTGGGTATAAATTCAAGTGTGCCCTGTTGACCTGATTGAAGCGCCATAATAGGTACTTTGAGGCTCGATTTATGTCATTTCCGCCAGAGTAGTCCGGGAAGTAGTTACTGAGTGGCGACCGACCAAGCTTTTGTCTAAAAAGATCTACTTTGTTCAAGAACAAAATGATACTCGTTCGCATAAACCATCGGGAGTTTACGACCGAGTCAAACAATACCAAGCTTTCCATCATGCGATTCTGGGATGTGTTAGCATAAAACAATACAAATAATTATCTAGAGACCTACCTGGTTGCTCTCTTCTAAAAGTACCTGATCATACTCACTCAATGCTACACAGAAAATGATGGATGTAACATTCTCAAAGCAATGGATCCACTTCTTTCTTTCACTTCGTTGGCCACCAACATCGAACATGCTGGATTCCCGGTTAGCTAGTCTACTTATTCCCGGGGTTGTCCCTCTTACTGTATGCTCAACGATCCCATGGTAAACCTTGTCTCGTAAATACCGGTGGTCTTTGTTCGCGCCCTCAGTACGTCTGCCTCGATGGGGATATAATCGGGCGATGCGATTCGATTTGCCTCTTCAAAGAAGCTATCCCCAGTTAGCATCTCCTGAATACACGGCGTAATAGCAATCACTTACTACGGGGCCGAGTCCATCAGATAGAATTCACTTTGTCTCGCCATCAATCTTGCGATGGCTATATCTTTCCATATTGATTGAATCGCAGCGCCGACCTCTGGGTTCAGTGTTGGTGGTTCGGTAACTACTTGATATTCAAGCAGAAAATTGCTATATTCCTCGTTCACGGCTACGTCCGGTTGAATGTCGAATTGCCGCATCGCAGAAATCAACGCTTTTGCACAATCCACCAGATTCTTGTATATCGTCATGCGGTACATCGAGAGCTCTTCTACTGTGTACCCACTCTGATGGATGATTTTCATCTGCTTCACAATGGTCGACTTCCCACTCTCTCCGGATCCTGGTGGTCATATTAGCATCCATTCCAATTCACTCGAATACACCACGCCGAGACTTCCACCTACCCAAGAGCAAAATTTTGCATTCTCGGCGGAGTTTTCTTGAATCCTCTTCTAAGCTCTTGTCAATCATCTGACTCCTCTTCTTGCCCTCTGATTCCTCCGTATTGGTGCTCACACAAGCGCCCATTGTCGCGGCTCTCCAGCTGCAAGCGCAGCCTCACCCCCTTTGGTATTGATATTATACAAGGTTCGCTGTTTGGCGGACCGTCACCAAAGAGTGAAGTGTTCAATTTGATGGTTGAAGGCTTGAATTTCGATGTGGAAGCGTCGTGGGCGCAATGCCTTTGTTTCGGGGTCGTGAGGGTCTAAGAGTTCTCGAAGCCGATCCGAGGAGGCCATGCAAGTCTGCAAGGTCAATGAGGAGCCCAAACGATGCCACTGATCTCCTTTCTTGTGGTCCAGCGACCAATCTGATACCTGTTGGTTCAAAATGGTCGTATATGGGGGCGGGCGAGACGAGCCGTTGGGATGTTGGGTTTTCTTTGGGCAGCGGGGAGTTGCCCTTTCGATAGGCAAATGAGGTCAATATTGATGGTGGCCGTGACGGTCGGGCGAAGGGTAGCACAAAGGCAGATAGGAGGATGCTGTCAGCAAAAGATTGATGAATGGTGTTGTGGTCGGCAGCGAAATTTGGCAATGAATGGATTCAGAGGCGAAGGGGCGGTTCGTCGGGCGGCTTGAAGATGGTGGGTCGGAGCTTGAAAGTGAAGTGAAGTCGGCAAGCAAGCCTGCAAGCTCGGATTTCGTGTCGTGGACGCCCGACCCAGCACGGTTATGGCGGGTTAAGGCGGAGGAGAAGAAGACTAGCGCCTCCCTTGGAATTTCAGAGCTTGTCAAGGCTGAGATCAACAGGATCAAAGATCAACAGGCGAATAGGTGCAGGAATAGGTGCAGGCCTATCCAGCGATTTTTGGTGGGAAAAAGTCGCCCTGGTCGCTGCGCTTGCTGAAGTGAAGCGTAGTGAGCCGTGAGCCCTTTGACGCGCTGTTCTGAGTGTCTGTCTGGTCTGGGCACTGCTGCGATGGATGCGTTCCAGGACGCCACCACGGCCCTTTTGGACGGTTTTACATAAACGGGGGTACAGTATAGGTCTGGACTACCGTGGACCCGTGGACTGCGACCGCCTTAGTCACCGCCTTGTCTAGTGCACCAGCTACTATTTCTCCCTGGTGATTGTTTACTTCCTACAATTTCTGACCTCTTCTATTGTATACTTCGGCTGCTACCTTCTTGTTTTCCGTTTTCCCTTGTTTTCTCTCTGCAGGTGACCGATGGCGATGGGGTCTGGGGAATTGCGGCCTGTGAAACAGCAATGCAACGTTAAGAAAAAGTTAAATTCCCCAATGACCGTACTTTTAGGATGTGCCAATGCCAATGCCCATCCAAAAATGCGGAAGTCCAAAAATGCTGATGAAGGAGTACAGTGTGGGAATAGTCCTTTCTTCTACACCAGCTTGCCACGAGTTCGTCCAAGCATCGCAGCGTGGCAGAAGCCCCCCCTTTGCTTTAGCGAGGAGGGAAACCTGGTTGAAAAAGATTCCAAAAACTCATGCCTGAGATCTTGAATCATACGGACTCGTACTCACTAACTGACTTTTACATTTTCACGGAATGAGGCCGTTGCAGCACTCACTGTTCGAGGTTGCCACAAGATTAAGGTGAGGCACCCATGTGCAGCGTCTCCGTACTTCTGGGCAATCGAAGCCTTGTTCAGTCCTTTAATTCTGAGCGAAGATCCGTGTGAGCATCATGATGACAATTCCTCGAGAGAGGTCAAAGGAGTTGGCAAGGCACAACCACGAGTGTGGTTGTCATCGGTCTAGGGGTCCCTGGGGCGCATGTCCTATTATGGATACCACTATCAAAATATTCCGACTTTTGCAGTATGGTATCACAATTCTCCATGCACGCTTCTCCATTCGTATCTTCACCCAAACATCAAGTCTGTATCTTCCACGCCGCAGAAGTGCGCTACCAGAAAGAGTTATACCACTTCTATCTGGGCAACCACCTTCCTAATCTGTCAATAGAGTTGGTATTTTTCCAGTGCAGTATCTCTACAAAAAAGTTACAAAGCTGCTATCACGGAATTGTGCCGATGGTTATCTCGATCATGCCACGTGCTGGCCTCCGCTTCGACCGCTCGATGATCCTTTGCCGCCGCTGATTTGGGCCTCAGCGACCATCATCCCGCACCAGGATTTAGATTGACGGGAGCTGGCTCAGGACAAAGACAGGTCCAAGTCGCTGCGAATGGCTTCGACAACACTTCCAAGCCTGCTCACCGGCTTTGCCATCAAGTCTACCAACTCTCCCGCGCAGGATGTGTGATGCTCGATTGGCTACCTAGGTACGATCCGATGTTCCCACGTGTGCTCAAGCGACCCACCCCTCAACAATGTCAACATAAAGGCCGAGTACATCGTGTTACGGCGTCTACGATAAGAAGCCACGACAGCCCCTACTATAAATGCCAGTAAACATTTCCGTAAAGTTACGAATTGTCGTATTTTGGCCTTGCTATTTTCGACTTTTTACCTACCACCTAAGTAGATATTCGACTTCAACGCCTTCAACTGCAGAGTTAGAAGTACGTTCACCTCAAGCAAGAGAAAAGGTATGAAGGTAGATGCACACTACTGCCACCATACTAAGAACTCTCTTGCTGACAACAGGTCGATTGATACTATTCTGTGCCTCTCAGAACTTCAGAAGACATCCTAACCGAATCTACGTCTGAACAGGAGATGACGATACGTACGAATACTGCCACTTTGTACGACTAGGCCTATGTACGACGAAAGCACGTGTATCATCGAACCCATCCCCGCTCCCATCCAAGATCCCAAAGCGGCATTTTCCTACCTGCACCAAAAAGATATGCCTACTCCATCCGAAAAACCCCGAGACTCCTCCAAAAAAATTGTAATAGTACTAGCGCGGAACTTCGAGTACAGAAGCTATCGTTACTTTCTAAATCCGGTAACCATGTTCGACTTCGACTTATTTAGAATTAACCCTGGAGCGTCCACGATATCTGAAGCAATGAAACGGCGATCTTCAAACACGTCCGGCTCAACTTGCCGGAAAGGTGGTGACGGTGGGGATCGTTTTCTTCGAGAATTCTTCTGCTTTTGGGAATTGAAATACTAGGGTTAGGTCCTAATATGCTGGCTCGCCTTTTCAGCACGCACGCGAATATTATTTGCTCCCCGACTTACACCATAACCTCCAACGCAAACCGAGGCGAGCGTTTTCATCATACTATTATATTACAACTACGCGCTTCTTTCGGGTTAAGGAGAGATGAATAACAGATACAGTTGGTAGGAAAGAAGTGGGGGCAAAACACCTACTCGTACGCCACAACGATTCCATCCAACCAACAACCTTCCATTTAAATCCTCCTTTCCCCCACGGTGTCTGTCCACCAGCGCACTTAATAAAAAAGGTCGCCTCAAACTCACCCGATCGAGTCCGAAATGCGGCTCGGGACGTCTGGGTCCATGCATTCGTTTTTGAGTTGGGGTTCGGGAAGAGGGTTTGGGGAGGCGTGATGAGGCTGAGTGGGTGAGGGTTGGGCTGGGCTGGGTTTTAGACCCCGACGTCCTGCATGTCTCTCGGCCGAGCTGTGATTTGGATTGGGATTTTAGGGGAGATGAAGTTAGGTAAGAAGGAAACTGCTCGTGTTTTCACGATATAACAGGAACGTGTTGCCTCACCAGCATCGCCACAAACCGTTCCGCCAGCACGAGTGTCCTTTCAATCAGTCAGGCAAACAATTTTTCCCTTCCCAATTTGCCACTACATTGGCAGCTGAGGAAATCCAATATCAGAAAAAAAAACCTCGTGTCTCTCAGATTCGTTACGCAAAAACACATGCTTCCTGCCTTTCCTTCCTTCAGGCAAACGTTTCTCTTCCCAATTCGCCACTTTTCAACGTCTTGTGTTTCTTCGGCTGCAGACTGGTGTGGCATTCTATCTCAGTCAGATAAAAGCTAGCACTTTCAGCCAATATTTTCGTCCCTGCACAGGCAGACTTCTATCTTATATTCTGGGAACTTTGCAACAAGAGATCCCACCCGTATTGACATGGAACGACCTGCGACTGGTGGACAAGAGGACTTCACATGAATTGGGCAATTGGGGTTGCGTGGTGAGGTGTGGTGGTGGTGTGGTGGTGTAGATATTGATTTCCTGAATGCTATAACGTCTATGAAGTGCTTCTAGAATTTATACCGGGGTGAAAGGGGGGGTGAAGCTAGCCAAGGACAGGGTTTGAGAAGTAAAGGGTGTTTGAAGGGTGGTTACGCATTTTGATTTTTTGTGTTGAAGTATAGGAAGGCGTTGAGAGGGAGAGGGGGGTTTTCTTTTTGGTATACTAATATATCGTTTGATGTTTCCTCAGAATAAAGTTTGTTCTCTGAAATGTAGGATAGATTAAAGGGGAGGTTGGATGGGTATTAGATGGGTTACGGGTTAAAGGGTTGAATGGGAAATATATATGTCTTGGGATAATGTCGGCGGTTAGTAGGCTGTTGATTGAACGGGATTGCTGGTATGGGTGGAAGGGAAAAGGAGGAAGGTTGGGAAGCGGAGGATAGTAGGGTGGAGGGTTAGGAAGAGGAGGAGGGTTTATGAGGGTGTAGGATAGCAAGGAAGAAGGGAAGAGGAAGAAAGAAGGGCAAGGTAGAGAAGACAGACGCTTCAAAGCAAAAAAAGAAAAGAACATACTAGCACAAGCGCCCATTATGCAGGCCTTGACAGAAAGCCTACTCCCACAATAACCTCTCAAATTTCAAGTCACTCACACTCCATTCATAAAATTCCAAGGAACTGTTTAATTTCTCGGTCTTTGCTTTTCGTGGCTCACTATATAATTAATCCCAGCCCTTCACCTCTGCCTTCAACCTTCCACCAGAAGAACAGCAGAGGCAAAGAAGTCGGTTTAGCAGCTTCTCGATTGCAAATAAACTTGAAAAGTTCCTCCCATCCCCTCCCTAACCGAGTTCTCCTCCGAGTTTTTCTCCTATTTACTATCCCATTTCCCAAGCCCCTCCCGTCCGTCCAGTTCGCGTGCAAATATACCCCAGAGGAAATACATGTCCAGTCAATAGCTTGCTTGAGATGACGTCGACAGGAAGTCGAGGAGCGAAGCAAAATGACGTGGATGACCGGCGTGTTTTCCATGAGCAAGGTAAAGATATGCGATGAATACGAGCTGACGTGTTATTAACCTGACATTATTGTTTTGTAAAGACGACCCCATCCCTTTTGACGCCCCGAATTTTTGGTTAGAAGAAAAGCAACACAGTTGAGAAAGGAGAATCGCAAATGCAGCATAATGCGTTTGATGGTGGTAGTACATGGATTTGGCGCCCGACGGAAGATCAGAGCTGTGTTGGGCTGGAAAATGAACAATGGCAAAAGTCCATAGAGGCCCAACACATGTGACCTTTGCAGAGGCAAGAGCCTTACGATTCGGAAAACAGATCAAAGGAAATTTCGTTAATTGGTGGTATCATCGACAGAGAATTGCAGTATGAAGTAAAAGAGGAACCGTCATTAATACGCCGATGTTGGGCCGCTCATAGGCAAAGGTAAGAAGAAGGCGCATGAACGAGTTGAGAAGTCATGAGGAACGAATTAGAGGTTGAAATCGATCAAGGACGTTATAGACCGTTTTGCGCTACGTAATGGATTGCGGGGTAGAAGATTCGCTGTCTCCAACCATATCTGCAACTCGCATTTTCTTGGCGCGTGGAGCCCCATCACGCAGTTCGCTGAGCTCCCGCTCTATATCATCTAAACGGTGCTTGAGCTGATTTTCTCTGCGCTGCGATTCTTCCAACCGCTGCAAGACCGTCGCTTGGGATTCTCGGTGCATCTCCTCCCCTCGACGTGCATTGGCTTCGTCTTGCTCCAATTGTGCGACGCGGCCGCGGAACAGCTCATTTATCACCTCGAGCTCACTCACGCGTGTCTTGAGCGCCGAATTGCTCGCAATAAGCTGCTCGTAGGTCTGCGGAACCTCAAGGCCTGTAACCCCATTCAACGGAGAAGTAGACCGGCCTGGCGAAGGTTGTCGCAGATGCATCGGGGCAAGCGATGGGGAATGGTGGTTGTTGTATGGGTCCTCCATGCCACCATGGCCGTTAAACGGCCCCATGTGGTTGGCAAACATCGACGGGGTATGCGTTCGTGATATGGGCGAGTTGGAGCCATCGGAATGACCGTTGGCAGACTTTTGTGAGGTGCGACGGTGTCCGAGGGTACCGGGAGGAGGTGTGCCTGCCTGCGAGCGCGCCTGTTCGAGGCCATTGACGTCGAAGACATTCTGCCACGATGCATTAGTGCCACGTCCGAGTAGCAGATCATTGTAGAGCCTCACCTTCTTCTTTGCGCCTTGACCGACGCCCGTTCCCGAACTCTTGACGCGATTCCGGCTCTTGATAACATCTGTCTTCAGGCTTATCGGCCGAGGTCGCCCATGCAACTTTAGAAAGAGACCGCACGCATTGCACAGTACTGATCCCACTTCATCACGACGCCATAGCGGTGTGGTCGAGGTGGTGCAGTTCATGCATGTTGGCTGCGTTGATTCATGGTTGTTAGCGATTGTGGCCATGATGGACGGATTGCAGTGATTTGGATGGATTGATTGTCTTTATCGTGATTGTGCCCGATAAGAAAGGGAGATGAATTTTTCAGTTGGGCGGTGCACAATCTGATTGCCGAGCAGGGATTGGGTTGTGGAGTACGCTAGCCGCTTCGGGACAGTAGTGCAAAAGTCTCCTATCGGCTGCTCAGGATAGTGGCTGACCAGCTGTCACTGTGACCAGGTAGGTTATTGTGTCAAAGGAACTGAGAGAAGGCACCAAACCAACATGAAGTCAATTGAAATGCAATTAAATTTAATGCATGTCAATCCAGCATTCATGTTTTTTGCCTTGAGGACTTGACTTGAAAGGTATCGGCTTCTTCTCTCAGTTGGTCCAGCACAATAAACTCGAGGTTGGGGGGCTCAACCCCTGGCACTTGCTTGCTTTATCAAAGAAATCGATAGTTGAGCCACACCCGATCGGCTTTCTGCTTGAAAAAGGAAGGAGTGGGTAACAACACAAAGACCACCACAATGCCATATAGATTTGAAGAGAACAAAGACAATGAAATTTGAACAGAACAAAGACAATGAAATGATTTGGGTGCACTTACTGGGGAATTGCTCTGGTGACCTCCTCCGGAAGTTGCGGATGGTGACGATGTAGAGAAGCCCATGTTCATACCAGGTCCCACATTGAAAGCCCTAGAAATTTGTCAGATTGGATTTTACGAATGTTCCATAAGCAAGGCAGGTGAGATTGTTTGAAAGAGAAAATATTGATCCAGCTTCGTGTAAGATTTCAAGCGGCAAAGTTACGAGGGAAGAGCCGGAAGATCGTTCCTTCTGTTTTGACCCAATTGTCGTGTTTAGGAGCCAATGGCCAAAGGCTGAAATAGCAGACTCCATTATGCTAGAAACCCATGACCGCAGAATTTGATTTGGAAAATCATCATCAAAGGGGGCCTTTCAATAAATAACAATAGAGCTTTTTAATTGATACGGGCCCCAAGTTTGAGTCTGATGTACTCGTGGTTTCTAGCATAATAGAGCCCTAAACCATAATGCATTCGGTATGCAAGCTCCACACACCCCAATGCACCTCCTAACTCCCAATCGAGCTACACTTTTATAGAAACCCATCTCTTGACGTACCTTAATTGCGGAGGGATTGACGAAGATGCGATTGAAGCCAGGGCGGAGAGGCCGGGAAGCTGTGGCAGGGAAGCACTATGATGAATGCTAGAGGTCGAGGAAGGCCGTGAGATGGGTTCGAGGGGTGGCAGCGACTGCCGTCCATCGTCTGAATGTGTTCTCTTCAACGAGGGAAGCTCACGCATCTGGTGATCTCTCGAGGAAGGTCGAAGATGATCGATGGGCGAGGCCCGGTACGGAGCGAGTGTGGAAGCTATTTTGGCGGTGTTGGAGGGGGTATTAATTAAATCGCGTCCGAGGAAGAACGCGAGGGTATGGTATCGAGAGGGACGGGTGGTGTATTATGTATCGTCGAAGCTATATCGCGAGGAAAAGGAAAATCGTTGGTATTATGCTTTTCGTTTCGGAGCTGCTGAAGTGAATCCTGGGTCGGGGACAAATTATCGTGAGGAAGGAGGGACTGCTGGGACTGCTGAAGAAAAGGCGACAAAAACAACGACTTTTGGGACGCGCTCAAACGAGTGACTCGATGGATCTGGATACAAGAAGATGCTGGTAGCGAATGTGGGTGATTTTATCTCGTCATCAAGGAAGGAGAAGAAGCTGGAAAAACGATGCTGCTGATATTTGGGGTTGGAGAAGGGATTGGATTGCTGTGTTCGTAGTTCTCGTCTGGCATGGGGCTGCCCCCTTATCCTCGCGCTACGGCGATAGAGTATGATTGCAGATCTATAAAAAGCCAAGCTCGACGCAAGGTTAAAGCTGCACAATTTCAGTGAGCCCAACGCGGAAGGAATGAGAAGAGAATGACGCTGAAGAATGCTGAGGAGATGAGAGCAATTATAAAGCGACGGCCCAGGACAATACCTAGGTAGTGAAGATGCTTTGAGTTTTTGCATATATTTTTTGATGGCAGTGGCCGCTCTTGTTTATTACTCCATCAACCCCTTTTGATGCTCTGTTTCCACGACCTCCCACCACAACCTCTCCACGACCTCCTCCCAAACTGTGCAACGATGCACTCTACTCCCGACGACAACTTTATCCTGGTCCTGCACTTCCGACAAAATGAATTCAGGCTTTCCGGATGATCATTTACTCCATCACTCACTTACCCCTGAGTCGACGGTGAGCTTCCTCAAGTGAAAAAGGCTGGTGAGACTGAAAAAAGACTCTCCCCACATCTGGTCTCTATGCACCAGATGCAGCTTTCATAAAAATCAACCACGCGCCACCCAATCTGATAGCGGATTGCGGACGAGATCCGCGCCAGGGATAGTGATCTGTGCGGGTTGCAATCTGTGGAATCTGTCGAGTGGATCGCCGTTGTCCCTGGATGATCAAATCGGCTGGCCGCCAGAGGATAAACAATTGTGCCAGAGAGCAGGGCTGAAGTCGCGCAATCCGGGAAGCCACGTCGCGCTTAAAGGAGGTGCTTGTGGCTGGTGCCAGAATTGCCCCTGAGACGTAAAGCAAATTGCATACGAGAGCGAGACTCGCGTTGGCGTTAAAAGTACGTAAGATCTTGGCCTGGATTCTTGGAGAAGAAATATGAAATTGGAAGAAGACCGGTATACAACTCCATGAAGTCTTTGTTGCTTTGAGAGATTCAAAACTGCCGCTTGACGAGAATCTCCATCGTGGTATGGGCCTTTGGGGATAAAATTGTTCGAAGATGACTGCAGATCGGTATATTTATGAAGCTACAGCTCCATCGAATTTCTCTCTCAAAGAGCTTCAATCCCTAGTGTTGCTCAGATAGGTACCTAAGCAAATATCCCAATCATAGAAGGAGTCTACTGTATCTTAGACTGACCGTTACCACCTACCCATAATGGCGCTCCGCTGGTCCTCCGGAGGCCACTGCCGTGGAGGCTGTCTTCGCTACGCTCTAATCGAGAGTGTGTTTGAAGTGCTTGTATTGATTCTGAAATATATCTTGCTCCTTCGAGCGTAGCGAGCTCGGGGGTTTGGGGGCTTGCCCCCATAGAAGAATAGAATCTTAGCAAGGTACTAGAGAACGCTTGGTTAGCGGTGGCGCCTTTCTTTAGCCAGGAATTTGAATTGCTGAGTTGGACCACAAATTCTGAGAGATCGGCTTTCGTGTTCTTCCCCAATTGGAATTGCCGCCTTCGTAGGAAACATACCCATAGGCACGGTACGTGAAAATTCCCTGTTCAACGGTATCTCAGATCATGTAGTACAGTACTAAGAACTTCGCTCAAACGGGACCCCCTGGAGTCTTCAAGTCGACCGAAAACAGCCTCAGGTGAAGGATCAGACTGTGCGATTCTGTAGCTTTAAAGTTGGGTTGTATTTTGGCTCCAACAGGATCGGTAAATCTCCGAAGGCCCGATTTCGAAAGGACGTTCGCACAGGTATGCACTGCTAAGATCGACAAACAAAATAGGAGGCTATTCCGAGTTGAAGAGCCTCAGGCGGTCAAGCAAGCGCACGGACGGTAAGTCGCTAAGTCGCTAAGTCTAGTGATACGGTGGCCGAAACAGAACTGCGCGACTGGAAATTCTTCCGCCCAAAACTTTTTGAAATCGCAAGGCTCAACTTTCGACAAGCTCGACCCCACCACCAAATTCAAGATGCCTTCCACACACAACCATGATAAGCCTTGGGATACGGAGGATATCGACAAATGGAAGGTAAGCTCTCCACAATTCCTGTGAACTTCTTAACGCGAATGCTAATGCCTCTGGCAGATTGAACCATTTACTCCAGCAGACAATACCGGCGGAACTTTTACTGAAGAATCTTCCTTCGCAACTCTCTTCCCCAAATATCGCGAAATATACTTGCGCGAAGCATGGCCCCTCATCACACGCTCCCTCGAAAAGTTCGGCATAGCTTGTACACTCGATTTGGTCGAAGGTTCCATGACCGTCAAAACCACGCGAAAAACGTTTGATCCGGCTTCCATCCTCAATGCGCGAGATTTGATCAAGCTTCTTGCGAGAAGTGTGCCTGCGCCCCAGGCTGTCAAAATACTAGAAGATGGTGTCGCATGCGATGTAATCAAGATTCGTAACTTGGTTCGGAATAAGGAACGTTTTGTAAAAAGGCGACAGAGAATACTCGGGCCCAATGGCAGTACTCTGAAGGCATTGGAACTTCTTACCGAGTGTTACTTGTTAGTTCAAGGAAATACTGTTGCGGCGATGGGACCATATAAAGGATTAAAAGAAGTGCGACGGATCATCGAGGACTGCATGGCCAACATTCATCCAATATACCACATAAAGGAGCTCATGATCAAGCGAGAGCTTGCGAAAGATCCTGAATTAGCGGGCGAGAGCTGGGACAGATTTTTACCCCATTTCAAGAAGAGGAATCTGAATAAGAGACGTGTACCTCACAAAGTTGTGGACAAGAGCAAGAAAGTCTACACGCCATTCCCACCAGCACAGGAGAAGAGCAAGGTGGATCTTCAAATTGAGAGCGGCGAATTTTTCTTGGGCAAACAGGCACGGGAAAGAGCTGCAAAGGAAGAGCGATTGGAAAAGCAGAAAGAGAAGAAGCAAGAAAAGTTGAAGGAAAGAGAGCAAGAGTTTGTTGCGCCTAAAGAGGACAAGAAAAAGAGAAAGCACGAAAAGGTAGACGGAGAGGAGGAAGTGAAGAAGGAGAAAAAGAAGAAGAAGAGAAAGGAGGTTGAGGCGGCGGAGGAGGAGTAAGTCTGAATTTACAAGGTTGCTTGGCATTTGGCGGCGGCGTTACGCAATGGGATGGACTTGGAGTTCGACTTGTATGATTACAGTCACAGATTATGCGAATGCATTGCTTCTGGTGGGAGATATCGTAGGGATAAGGGCAACTTTTCTTGGCTGCGATGCCGTGCCAGTGACACTCTCATCGCCACTCTTGATGCTTTTGGGAATTTGGCCATTGCTACCAGCTCAGAATGACTTTTTCATCTTTCAGAGCTTTAATTGATACTAATTGCAAAATACCTACTCAATAGGGATGATCTACGAACTCAGGTCCTTACTTATACACGAAGAAAGTACTTGCCTTGTGCAAATTCTGTTTAAGACCGAAGGCACTTTAGAGCAAAATTTTTTTTTCCTGCACAATTTCTCAATTTATAAGAGCTACGTTTCATCGGTACTTTATTTGAACCTTTGCTAGCCGTGAGCTATGTAGTCAATTTGAGATATAAATTTGTTTTTTCAGCTCCGAGCACCGGCTCTCAGGCTCCACATATTACATGCGCAGGGCATCTCATTGGAGCAGATTATTTTCTGACTCCCAGGCCGGCCTTGAACTCCGACCTCACTCCGCCCATTTTCCACTTCCAACTCACTTCTTCACAATTCATTCGCTGATACCATTGTAACGGCTCGTCCATTCTTCCTCAAAGCATCAGAACTCCGTAATGTCTTCCATTAACACCACAGGCGGACTTCCACGGCGACGGAATGGAAAACAATCTGCATGCGAGCCGTGTCGAAAGGTATGTTCAACCGAAAGCCGAAGGATGCCCAGCGGCTCATACTATCGCACAGGCAAAGATGGCATGCGATCATGGTCTCCCCATTTGCGAGCGTTGCAAACGCCGAAAGGCCTCCGCTCGTTGCATCTATTTATCGGCTCCCATGACACGGCCTCCTGCTTTGACCCAAGTGTCTGAATCGAGGAGGTCAAGTGAAAGGGAAAATCATTCATTGCCTCACAAAACACCATCACATTCTAATTCAGCATCCATTACTTCTCCAACGGGTGCTTCAAGCCATAGTAATTCGCCATTTCAATTTTATGATCGTCGGAGCAGCGCCGCGCGGAACTCTGCCTCGGACGGTATTCCATTGAATAAATCCGCCGGTGGTTTCTTTGGCCCTACTAGTTTCTCCGCCGTCTTCCTTGATAACAGGGAGAATTTAGGATCTGATAATACGGAATTGCAACTTTCCAACGATACAGCTGAATTGACACCTCTTCAGCGGGAATCTCAAAGCTTGCCAACGCAGACTTTCCTCATGGTTCCGGAAAGCCTTGATCAGGGAAGCAATCCTCGTATTGCTCTCGGAGCAAGACTGCTCAAGGCGTTCCCTGATCGACATACTTTTAACTTCTTGCTAGAGTGGTATTATGATAAGTGCCATGAGCAGACTTTTCTGAAGCATAGTGTGATGAGTTGTGCGAATAGTATCTGGACTACTTATGGACCTCATTTGAAAGAGCCGAGATCGCAGGAGGGAATGGAACATGTTTCTAGGATTTTGTGTGAGAATTCTATGAAGATTCTTCAGGAGCCGACTGGGACAGATGTAAGATCACTTTCTTTAAAAAATCCTCTAGGCGTAATTTTCTATTATATTTCAATTAAGAGTCGATGGAATCCAGCTTGATTATAATATCCACCATTCCTTCACTTGCCATACTTTTATGTACTTCCAAGTAAACTGTACCAAGTCTGATGCTTTTATGTGTAGGACTACGTCAAGTGGTTAGAATCGTTCAGCGGCGAGAACCTTCGCTGGGAAACACTAGGACTTGTCTATGCCGCCCTGACAAGTGCTACCCTCAGTCTCCCTGAACGGGATGCATTCTTCACGACACAAAAGGGCGCACGAAGGGATAGGAAGACTTTTGCAGTTGAGATGAAAGATTGTGTACAAGCCTCTGTTACACTCAGCAACTACATGGACTTGATAAACTTTCCGATGGTTGCGTTGCTGACGAAGAATCTCATACTCCAAACTGTTATAAGTGGAGATACGAGTAAGTTGGATCTCACTTGATATTTTTGACGCTGTTTACCTCGGTTTCTAACAATGAGAAGGTCTGGTGGTCTGGAGGCAGCTCGGGGACCTACTCAGTAGCTCGACAGCACTAGGACTTCATCGATTAATCGACAACGGCCAGCAAGTTTCCTTTCTCTCAGAGTTGAAGAAGCGCTTATTTACAGTGATTTTCAACCTCGACAAAAGTTCGTCATTACTTACTGGACGACCGCCTGCTTTGAGCTATCGTTATACACGCTTTACGCACCCCTTAGATCTCAGCGACGACGAAATCATGCAAGGTGGAAGTGTCCTTGCTGAAGCAATCAGTCGGTTAGATCCCGATGGCTGGAATGTAGCAGGAAATATCTATCAAGCAACGGGAGCTCGTGCAAGAGGGAAGCTATCTATTGTACTAGACGAGATCATGGAGTTATCTCTAGGTGATCCAGCAGATTGTACAGAACAACGAATCAGGTACAGCATTCATATCCCCATTTCACACCACAACGTTTCTAGCTAACACCACACAGATACCTCCTCGACCGCCTCCACCAAACCTACTTCTCCTTCCCCCCCTTCCTCCACTTCACCCTCTCAGACCCCCACCTCAAAGAAAAAACCGACCACGTCTTCTGGCGCACCCTCACCCTGCGCCTCACCTTCCTCGAACACCGCCTCCTCCTCGAACGTCTCGCCCATAAACACACCATCCTCGACGGCCAATCCATGGTCGACTGCGCGCGCGAAATCCTCGAACTCGTCGTCCTCATCTGGGTCCAACGCGACCGCTTCGTCGAACATCAACACGATTTCGACTGGATGCTTATGTGCTGGGGAGTCCCCTCAGGGGGGGTGTTATGTGTGGAATTGTTGAAACAGTTGAGACATCCCCTGGATAGAGGGCCGAGGTTGGCGAGGAGTGAGATTGTGCAGAATTTGAGCTTGCTTATTGGGTTTTTGGAGTGGGTTAGGCCTGCGGCGGGGAATTATCAGATTTGTGGGAGGATGAGACTTATCATTAAACGTATTCTCGATCAGATCTTAGATCCTTCACCTACGGTACCGTCTTCTCAGGCAACTCACGCTCCTCCTCCCTCTTCAGCCGAATCTACGACCGCTCTTCCCTCTTCTTCGGCTTTGTCAAATTCTAGCTCTGCGACTAATGCTACGAATCCTAATCCTACCTCGACCGCTAACTCGCTTCAAAATTTTCAGGATTCTAATATGAATGGTGGAGGGGGAGGGGGAGGGGGAGTTGGTATACTAGGACAATTCGACACCCCCATCCCACCACCTGCCACCTTTGATACCGCGAGTTATGATGGGTTGCTCGATGACTTGGATTGGTTGAATAATGTCGAGTGGAGTCGGGGACCGTGGAATGAGGCGGGCCAGGATGCTATGGCTGTTAGGTGGAATGGTGCGTTTTGAGGGGAAGGCTCGACTGTTAATTCTTCTCTTGAGGTGGAGCACAATGAGGCTAGGCGCGGAAAACGGGAGGAGAGGGGAGGGGAGGTGAGGAGGAGTGTAATGATTTATGATGATGATGATGTTATGAGGTGATGTTCTGGGTTGGAGATGTAAAGAGGGCGTGTATGAGTGGGTGGGAAATGGGAATTTGGGTACTTGATACCTTGATACTATATCGAGTATGCTGTACTATGTAATCGAAATAAAAGGACGGCATATCGACGTGGTGGATACAAACTTCGAAAAAATCAACATCGCACCAAACATTCCCTCACAATACTCGCATCAAAGACCTTCGCAAAGCCTCAACTCTTCAAAACAAGGGAGATCAAAATCACTACAGTATTACAACACATTCATAATCCTACTACTCCATCCATTCATACCATACCCTCTTCATCTTTTCAGCAAATCACTCACTACCTCTCCCCCCACCCATCTTATCATATCATCTACTCTCCATCCAAACACCCCCATCTCTCCAACCTTGGAAAAGAGAACGCACGGTCTTTGAACACGCATTAGCTGAGAGGGAAAATTCTAAGATTGGTTTTGTTAGATATCGGGGATGTTTAGGATGTTGTTTCTTTGAGGCCCTATCTTCAACGAGACGAACATGAACATGCTTGTCCTCACCACCTTGGGCACGGGCCAGGAGTGAGGAGTGAGGTATAAGGATTGATGGAAGTGAAGGAGAAGTTTCAGAGGGAGGAAGGGAGGTATTTGGGGCAGGTTTGAAGGCCTGGGGCATGTGTTATATGGAGGTTGCCGTTGGGTATAAGACTGGGGTTTGAGAGGTACTGTAAATATCTGTCAATGAAGGTGTTTAAAGCATGGGATAATTGGCGAGGGCTGGCATAGGAAAGTGCGTGCAGGGAAATGCTGGCAAGTATTGGAACCCGAGAATGTGGTAAATTAGAGGAAGATAGATGGTTCATTGCTTAATTATACATCTTCGAGGAATTGGCAATTGGCGTGCAGAGCTTAAATTCGTTTCCGGATTCGGGCAAGTCAAGCTTTGGATACGCGGGAATACCTGGTTGGTAACTCAGGGATGTTGGGACATCCGCAGTTGGTGGTGGTGTCTCCTTGGTCGTATGTGACAATGTACTCTGCGTTTGGGCGAGGGGGTGAGTGCACCTAGAGCCACAAAGGGCTTGTTATTTGGATATAATGATTACCGGGAGGGAAATTTGTTATGGTATTGTATCAATTGGGTTATAAGCCCATTGTCTCTTAGTTTAAATCTTGTATAAGAGAGAACAAAGATCAGAATATAAGGTGATAGATGCACTTCTCCCATTCTAGCTTTAATCCAATCTCAGGGGCTAAGAGTCGACTAGGCGGACGGACGTGGTGTTGGGGGGTGTCACGTGCGCCCGAACCTCTGATCCCCGACCAGATTGGCTTTAATATAGCATAACAAGCGGGAAAGGGGTACGCTTACACACCAATTAATAGGGTAATAGAAAATGGGGGGAAAGGTGAAGTGTTTAGACGCAATGTATTTACGAGGGAAGACTCCCGCTGAAGATTATATACAAGAAATGTGAGGCGCTAAATGGCTGATATCATAACTCTCTTGGTGCGTTTAGTAGCACTCATCATCATCGTCATCACCCTCTCCCTCTCCAGAGCCAGAGGCGCTGGCAGTTTCGGTGGGAGTAGCGACAGCTGAGGTTGCGGCGGATGAGGTAAGAAGGGCTGAGGATGAGGATGGCTTGACGAGGGTTGCGAGGGTGGTAGGGGCTGTGGAGGAAGAGACAACGACTGCTGCTGCGGATGAGGAGCTTGCGGCGGTTGTGGCGGCTACAGCTTGAATGGAGGAAGTTGCTGCTACGGAAGATACAGATGCGGATGAGGGAGTGGCAGAGGCAACGGCGACTGGGACGACGGTGGCAGTTGACACGGCTACGGCGGCGCTTGAAGACGATGATGCAACGACAGCGGCGGCAGAAGATTTGGCAGCGGCCGATGATACAGCAACAGCGGTAGCAGAAGCGGTGGAAACAGCTGCAGATCCAGAAGCTGAAGCAGCAGTACCATCTGGGCCAGCAACACTGAGCGTAATATCACCACTCTCAATGTAAACACCGCTGAAGAAGAAATCCTCAGTAGTATCATTATAACCATCTCTTGGCAACTCGAGAACACCCAAATGCCAATCTTTTCCGTCGGATGAAGCAGTGACGCTCACAGCAGGAACAGCAAGCGCCAAATCATCAGCTCCAGTCGAGTGGTAGAACGCCACAGTGTTGGCAGAGAAATCAATCTCATATGCACAGTTGTGCCAGATTCCAGCTTCCCATGTCACATTCCATTGTGTCACGGAATTCGCGTTCCAGCGAAGTAGGGGGTCGCTGGTTCCGGTTGCACCGCTTTGCCATCCTGATTTCATCTCTGTGAAGTGGGACTCGAAGAAGGCGATTTGATGCTCTCTGTCGTCGCTGGGGGCGTTGGTTGCGGATTTTTGCATGCTGAAGTGGTAGTACACTTTTCCGGAGTTGATTGCGGCGGAGGTCTGGGGGATCAATTCGGTTCGGCGCATGGTTTGGCCATTCCAGTATGCGGTGTCATCGAGGGTGATCTTGATTCCTGTGGCGCTTCCTGTATCGGCTGGGTTTTGGTAGGTGGTATCGAGGTTGACGTAGGAGGTGATGGCGGAGTCACCGTGCTAGGAGAATAATCAGTTGAGATCTCAAGTTTGAGAGTAAATAGGAGGGTTTCGTACAATGTAGTACTGGTAGTCTCCAACTGCATTGCTCCATGACCATGCCGCGAGGTCGGTAGCTGATGGATCACGTCCATCCCACAATATAGTGCCAAAGGCTAGCTTTGCAAAGCTTGCAACGAGGATAGACTTGTATATCATGTTGGCGAAAGATTCTGAAAAATCGAGCTTTTTGAAGGATGAGCTGCTAGGCTACTGTTTGGTAAAAGAATGGAAAAGCGCTTGCGCTTGAGTGGTGAAGGAGTGTGGGTGAAGAAAAAAACGACGTGAGAGACAGTGATCGACAAAGGCAGTCAAATCGAAAAGTAGAAAAGTCAAAAAGGAAGCATCGCGACTTTTATTATATATACTTTGGCCCCAAAGTGGCACTACCACAGTTGAGATGAGAGCACCGTTGCCCAGTCCTTGGGGAAATTTCTCCGTTGTTCCCGCCCAGCCTATCCCGCCCTACAGTTCTCCGATGCATGTGGATTCATGTCCAAATGGAGGTTTTCCATGCAGGGTCGGACCCTTATGGAACGTTTTCCACCTGTGCGGTCCTTCGTGGTGGAGCTGGAAATGTTTATTAGAGGCATGAGGGCCTCATGTTGATTGAAGAGAGATGAAGGACGTCGTTGGTGGGTTGTTTCGGAAATCCTTGTCCCCGCGCTCGGCGTTTAATTTGTTGCCTCAGGCACATGTGGGAACGTCATCCCTTTGCCTCCCTCGATGCTTTTCCCCCCCCCCCCTTTCATGCCCCGCCGAGATTTGCAATAGCGAACTCGAGCTATCGAACCGAAAATCCCTCGGTGTTCCCAGTTCGCAAAGTTATGATATTGCGGCCCCTTTTTACGCGAACCCGATTCCCTTCTCAATTCCGCGCCATGAGCTCCAAGAAACCTGTCCATTTTGGACCATTCGAAGTCACAGATCAGGTAATGCAGTATTTTAATATCACGTTCACCTTTAACAACTTTCGAAGCTAACTTTAACCCCAGATCTTCTACCACAGCCCTCTTTGCTTTGCTCTTGTCAACCTCAAACCAATCGTCCCGGGTCACGTGCTTGTGATTCCATACCGACAGGTCAAACGGTTGACAGATCTCACTCAAGATGAGGTCACAGATCTTTTCACAACTGTGCAGAAAGTCCAAAGAATGTTAGCAAGAGAGTACTTTGCAACTGAGAACTCTCTGGGAAAGGTCGAAGATGGAAGCTTCAACATTGCCATCCAAGATGGAAAATGGGCTGGTCAAACCGTTGCACATGTCCATTGCCATATCATTCCTAGGACCAAGAATGACAATGCAGGCGATGGGATTTACGATAGATTGCAGTCCGAGGAAGGGAATGTTGGGGGAGGTCTTTGGGATCAAAGTCGCCCGGTACAGGAAGGAAAATTTCCGGAGATCGAAGAGGAGGCTAGGAAGCCTAGGTCGGTCGAGGAGATGAACAAGGAAGCCGCGTTTTTCAAAGAACAAATGGAAATTCTGGATCGAAAGGAATAGATCACAATTCAAAGCAGTGGCATTTGAGATACCGCCTATTCAGCCCGATGCCAAGGAGTGAGGTAAATATTCTTTTTCTCGGTCTAGCCACTTTCTGTACAACTCACGAAGTTTTTCTTTTAGAACGCTCCTAGCGCCTTGCCATGGTTTGGTGAGAACAAACTTGCTAGCAAAACCATCTCGCTTTTCTCGACTACCGGCGAGAGCGCCAGTGGGCGGACGTGTGGCCGACGACTAACTACTAAAGTTATCAGGGCAGAAGTGCGTGGGCTCTCAGAGTCTCGTGGGGTGGAAAACATGCATTGTGTGATGTAGCTATCGGGAACCGTACTAGGTTCTTGCTAACTAAAATCGCCCATTCGAGCTCACCATTTTCCAGATGCTTTCGGTTGTTCCAGACATTTGATAAGGTAATAGGTGGATTTACCGGCCTTTCGGTCAACAAGCGCTTTCAGAGCGACACCAAAGCAGTCATTGCCGCAATGAATGCAAAGTACTCTCTCGGTTTCAACCACCCATACCTCGTACTTCTTTCTGGATCCTGAACTTCCTTCCAAGCCACCGTCGACTCCAATCTTTTTCCATTGATCAACCTAAACATCGCAAGTCGAATGTCAGAATCTTGTTTAGCACACGATTCGAAGCAAGAAAACGATATTGTATGACCCTTCCAGGATTGGATTGGGAAGAACCGATTTAAACGACAGCAGTGGCAGAGAATCGTAACTTACCAGCTCAGTGAGATCGCATTTAAAGTTTTCTCTAACCCCATTCTTCTCCAACTGGTCGACACGAATGAAATCCTTGTGGTCTGCGCCACGACCATGCGTGAAAGCCATAGTGCTTTGGCAGTGTCGGCACGTCTCTTTTGTGAGGTGATACTCGTATGGACCAGCGGGGTACCCGGTGACCTTCATTGCTCGTGGTTTTCCTTCCTGCCATTTACTATCGCATTTACGAACCCACTGAATGATAAAACGTCAGCTTTCATGGAGCGTATCTTTTTTGGAGTTGCGAATTCGTACCACGTATTTTCCATGTATATTGGTTTTGAGCTCTTCGATGTGCGAGACATCGTCCAGCTCCTTCTTGTCCACTGCGAAACGGCCTCCCTTATCCTTGGGGGAACGCGAGAAAAACTTTCGCAGTCGATCGAACATTTTGACGGGGTTTAAACGAGTGTGATGGGAAATGAAAGCTGGAGGAAGAAGGTTGAGTTGGAAGGAGGGACAGGTATTAATATGTTGGTTGTGTCACTGGTTTCTTAGCGCTAACCGCTACATAGTTGGTCGGCAATCGTTAAAAGCTTGACACCTGCCAGTTCCGGAGCTACTTGGTTTAGTGAACTTAGCAGCACCACGGCGAGTGCCTAGGAGTGACGCCAATTCTTTTTAGTCATGCTAATTGCACACTTTTGCGAGTTCTCAATTTGCATTTATCATTTCTACTACAGGATCGCCAGAAATTTCTTTCGGCGGCTGTTTCGTGGGGTCTTCTATCTTATACCAGCGTGTGCCAGACAATTGTTGAGAGCGGGAATTCTTCTAATTATCTGAACGCTGTTAATCAAATGAGCAAGTGCTATCATTTCATGACGAAGAAGCGCAGAATACGGGCCAGAACGCAGTCGTTAATTGTTGTGTAGAAAGCTATCTAAGTTTCACTAGACAAGAAGGCTATATACTAGCTCGCAAATGCCCACTAAGAGTTGTTAGGTCGATGACACTTTCAAAGTTGATTTTGTTGCGGTGATCTAGCCGACGACGACCTGCAGTATGGATTCGCTCTGGCTCGGCCGAGTGGCTAACTTGTCTCGATGGGCCGATTGCGTGTATTGCCATATCATTGTTTTTGGTATATTTGGTGTGAGGTCATCCGTACCAGAACCTGCGCTAAATTCTACATAGATTCTTTTTTTTTTCCGGCTCACCTAAACGTTACCGCATTAATTGGTTTAGAGCGCCCGCCCCCCCTCTCCCTTTTTTACCTCATTGTACTAGACTATTAAAGAGAATGGAAGATTAATGGAAGAGTTTCTTCAATGAACGAACCTCTCCCGTTTTTAAATCCTCTATCATTTGAACCTCTATTCTCTCAGATATCCTGGCACAATAAGGTTAACAACGGGAGAGGGGGGGCGCTCTAAATCAATTAATACGGTACACCATAGTTCCACCACTTCAAGCAGAGCCTTCGTCGCTTGCACTGTAGGTCTGTATCTGTGGTGTTAATGGTCCCTCGCTACTGTAGTCTTCTCGCAGAATGCTGCACTACGATTGGCTAGTTAGCTGTGTTCCGCATCACCAGCGTTACAACATCATCCCATCTTCCTCGGTGTCATTGCGCAAAGCTAGAAGGTACCGTAGTATGAGGAACTTCTATATATTTTTTCTTTTCTCTGAGAATTGGGGAGAGATGCACTGAAATGGTGACATTGCCAGATTCTTTGAGCCGCTGCAAATTGATTCCACAAACAATTAACCTCCTCATTCCAAGCATCCCACGACATAAAACAAATCATCTCTCCAACACACCCCTCCAGATTCCCACAGTCCCGAGGAAATCGAACCCGCAGTCCTAGCATATCCGCATCGCCTCCAAAATTTCTTTTTGTTTACCGGTTCTACCAGGTAGATGGTATGGAAACGAGTCACGATCTAGATGGCCGTCGCAGAAGTTCGGACGAGTTTGCGACGAGACGTATCTCTTGGCACTTTCAAACACCGTCCCTGACACACTTGACCAATGAGATGCAAGTTTCGAGGTCGAACTGTCCGCTTTGGGTAATGAGGAGGTAGAAGGACACTCGAATCGCAAGAATGGGAAACAACTTTTGGTGGAAAAAGGCACGGAAGGTGGTCTAGAGTTGGGTAGGGTTTGGTTTGGAAATTTGGGCGTGGGAGTTCATATAAGATCGGAGGCCCAGACTTGAATCCCTTGGTGGTTTAATCGAATTGAACTTGGCAACTTTGAAAGCTAGGGTGGATTTTTCAATTGGCCTGTGCTAGCGGATATTCAATAACCACTTACTCACACAAAATGTCGATCATACACCTCAACAACCTTACCTCCGAGCTCCTCTATCCCTCGTCCTTCTCCACTTACACCACTTCTACAACAACTATCAAAATTCTCCCCGGCCTACAAAACCCACACCAAGTCCCCAAACCAGAAAAACAACCCAAACAACCCAAACCACTACCGCCATCCAAACCCACAGAACGCAGTCCCCTCCTTCGACGCACATCGTCTAAATCTCCTCCATCGACATACAACTCCTGCTCCAATCCTAAACGCTTCGCGACCCCCGCCACTACTTGGACACATACACAAACGACCCGCTGTCCCGAATGCCTCCAGAAAATAGAGGTGTATAATTTGTTTGGGAAAAAGGAGGGGGGCAAGGTGTATAGATGGATGAGTGTTGTGCAAAGAGATCATGGCACCGGTATCCCGATGCGGGTTTGGGAGTGGGATACCAATAGCTTTCTGCCGTTTGGGGAGCAGAGGGCGAGGAAAAGGATGGCTGCCAAATTGGTACGGGAGGATTCGAGTTCGAGTACCAGGTCGAGCTCTTGTCCGAGTTTGAGTGAGGGGTCTAGTGAGAGTGAGGGTGAGGAGGAGCTGCAGGATGGAAATGACGAGGTTGCGGAACTGGGGAGGGTTTATAGGTGGATGTCTATTGTGCAACGGGATATCGATATCACGAACGCGACGTCTGCATATTCCTTTCCTCGCCGTGTGTATGAGTGGGATGCTGGACACATTGATCGTATTGTGCCGTTCGAAGATAATGTCGAGGGTGATGATGAGCTGGGCGGGGAGTGCGAGCAGGAAAGAGAACATGGTGTGGAGGTTCAGAGGGATTGGGATGGCACTTGGTATTGTGTTAGGCGCATGGCGTTTCGCTGCGTGGGCTGTAAGGAGTGGGAGTTTGTGTATGTGTGCAGGTATCGCTGGTGTGAGAGGGAGGGAGAGTGTGTTGCTGTGCTGGGGGGTGGGGAGGGGGAGGACTGTTTGTGTGCTGAGACATAGTAGAGGGAGGAATATAGGATAGCTTTAGGATAATGTTTAATGACTTGATCGGCGTCAACAGTGTTTTACATTGAAATGTTTCGACAACTTTTTGCCCATTAGCCCATTAGCCCAAAAGCCCAACAGCCCAACGCCAAGTTCCCTCATGAAACATATCTACATCCTTTTCACCAATCCAAAAACCCTCAAGCTCAACCTTGTATTCCATCTCCATCCAATGCCTATCCCCACCATCGAAAGACTTCAAGACATCCTGTGTGTTTGAGAGGTATTGAAGTCGCTCCTGTGAAGACTCAAAGTCAAGTCATGTTGAGGCAACCCATCGGTAGGCTGTATGCGGAAGAGGTAGAAGGCGCTGAGGCTGACCAAAAACTCGCAAGCCAGTGACCGCTGCAGATTGTTAGCGTTCAATTTTGGTCCGGTAACAGGGCAGTGAGGTCTTACCAGTGAAGTGCGTTCGAATATCCAAAGATACCTCTGGGATATCGTGAGGAGTCATTCTTGGGATGTGTCGCGGTAAATGTGCGGGAGGTAATCGAAAGACTTTATCGCGGCAGGGCTGATGCTGATGATCCTTCAGGCTGGCATGGTTGAGAAGCGTTTGATCCCGTTTTTGTTTCGGTAGGTAAGAAAGACAGTCTGCTTGGGCGCTCGGACGAGGAGAGGTCCTTGGCTGCAAGCTTCCAGATACGATCCTTTAACTCTGATTTTGTTCAAAGTTAGTAGTGCTATCCTCAAATTCAAGTCAATAAAGCGTTTTGAAGAGCTTACCTTGCGGTTGGAGACTTTACTTCACCGAATGCACGACGGTACCAGGAAGGAACACCGCGATTAAGACCCAGACTGACTTGGCATCTCGTGGCGGTATTTGCAGCCCATTTGTGTCAAAGCAGCACTGCTTTCAGTGGCAGCGATCGCAGCGATAGCCGCAGGAGCATCCGGAGCAGCGCCAGTTTGCTCGGCGGCGGCAAGGTCTGAGAGGAGATCGGGTTTGCTTTCGATCTGGTCGCCATCTTCAGATGGCTGTCGGGTAAGAGCCTCAAAGTACTCGTCAGTTGTTGTTGTTGAGCCTTCCGACTGCTCCTCCAATGGAGATAAATAAACCTTGAGGTCTTCCATCTTGAATCCCTTCAGTTTGAGACACTTGATAACAACGTTAGTGACGCGCCATCAATAGTCCTTCCGCAAAGAAGACGTACCTGAAGGCACAGACACCCTCGTGGATCCATTTGTCACAGTATATCTTCTCGCGACGACTGGATCCACGAGGGTGTCTGTGCAGCGATCCTGCTCTGGACGGGATTACCTCCAAGGATGTTATGGATTCGATATCGGTATTGCTTGAGGTTGCAGAGTTTGTAGTCCGATAGAGTCAATAGCCATCTGTCGTTCCGGTTCCGGGGTGAAATCCCCATCCCTCGCGCAGGACGACGAGGGAAAGGATGGCCATGGGTAGTCCTTCACCCCTGAACCGGAACGGTTGGAGACTTAACTTCGCCGAATGCACGACGGTACCACGAAGGAACGCCATGGTTGAGCAAAACATGTGTTGTGGTTGTTGAAAGAAGTCTTTGTGCGAAGACCATGATGTTGAGATTGGGAGGACTACGGATCAATTTATAGAGAAGATTCTACGGTGTGGGCGCTAAGGGGAAACTAGTGGATTAATAAGCGAGCCTACCACCTTGAGTCTCACAGAGCCTGACAACTCCAATACATGAGGAAGCTGGTTGGAAAGGGCAGTGTAGAGTGGCAGGGGGGATTAGGAGGTAGTGTCTAAAAAGCAGTGCGGTACACCACCAGCACCCCAAGCAATTCAGCATGCAGGGAACTGGAAAGTAGGTGAGCGAGATGTTATTGATGGAGAGTTTGGGACTATATACTGGGCATATGAATGCGATCCTTACCCTCGCATGCCTCGGCTCTCCGGTTTTTTCGCTGCTACCGGGGAGTCGGGGACCTCAAAGTGGGAGGCTGTGGACGGCAGAGCGCGGTTCCAGGCCGATTTGAACAGCGAGTCAGGATATTGATATTTTTAATTCAGCAAAGCAATGTGCAAGAAATCCCGAGTTGTTCTCGAAGTGGCGGTGACGCTCCACTGGGCCTCTGGAGACCACTGCCGTGGAGACTGTCTTTGCGGCGCTCTCATGCGAGTTCTTATTTTCCAAGATACATAGATTTTTTATCAATCACAGAGAGAGGAGAGACAGAGGAAGAGGAAGCAGCGGGAAGGGGAACGGAACGCGCGATACGCAGGAATACAGCGCTTCTCAATCATTGCCCAAAAGGAGCTTATTATTTAGGCGCACTTATCCTGCCACAGAATCAGCGGTCTCCTTCCCGCACTCCCCATCTTTTTGTTCCCAAATATATCTCCTCCTCGCAGCTCCTTGATCCTCTTGTCGATGACCTATAGTCGCTATCCCTTGCAAGAGTTTCGTGCTTCGAGTAATTGTGCTGTATGTATTCGAACCCCAGGCTATTTCTCCAAATAAGAGTCCTCCAAATCCCACCACCACTCCTCCCAATCCCCAAGAGCCCCTATCATCTTCCTTCCGCTTCCCTCCTCCGCTGAACAATTTCGCAGTGTCGCAGGTAGGCTGCTTCGTATCTGCCAAGTCATTGCAGTATTGTAGTCACCCGCGTCGTGATTTTCGGATTTTCTCGTAGTCGCTTCGTTTTTGCATTATTGCACAACATGCTGATCAAAGCGGGAACAAGGTAGAACATATTTGTTCAAATGGTGTTGTGGTCAATTGCTGAGCGTAAAGCTTCTGCTACCTTCCTGGATGAGCCCGAAAGGGGCCCGAACCGAACCAATCAACCCTAGCCGGTTAGCAACCAGACCCACTTAAAACCGCAACGTCACGCAAGCAACAAACCCGAAATCCAGCAAAACGAATCAACAAATGCGATAATAAACTCGGAAAACTTTGTAGAGAAATGCGGTACAGCTTTGCGCACCATGATGCGACTCTGTTGGGTGAGAGAAAGGTAATGGGTGATCAATGCATGAGAATTGGCGCCAGAGATAGGCTGTGAAGCGAGCTTCTTGTAGGCCTTTAATTGGCAGGGTTTGTTGGAGAACAACGGACTGTGTTTAAAGCAGGCGATTCAAAAGTGAGTGATGCGCAATACCAGCGCAAAGGATGCACCTGGTCATGACACCTTGCGAACTGTTGCTTTGCAAATTGCAATCAGCATTCAGCCCAAGCCAGCGACGAGGACAAAAAAGCGCATGTCTTCGCCTTGCATTTGTAAGAGTTACTTTTTCTCACACTCCAGAGTAGCTTAAGCTGCAAATTCACATTGTTGCGTTATCTTCCTGAGCTGCAGTCCAAAGGATGCTTTCTTTTAGGACCCATTTACCATTTACCATTTTCTGAGACCCACAAGCACCTCTGCTCACACAATCAATAGCTGAATTAATTGCGGCTTGAAGGCGAGAGCCGCTTCCGTCCTAGATTCTGGTCTTGGTCTTTGGAAACAGCATGAAGTGGTCAATACACTTGCCAGAACAGAAAAGGACCAAACCAAAAATTGAAACCAATGACAACTCTTCTCCAAGACCCAGCCATCTGTGACAATAAAAATGAATGTAGGCGGAGCGCCTACTAAAGAGTTTTTTCATGTAGCACAAACCCACGTCATCCTTATCAACATCCCCGAGAGCAGCCTTTGAAACTTCTCTCGGCAAAGACCCACAACCACCTTTGCGTGCTCACAAACCTGGTCTCTTGCAACTCTTGCCGCGATCTGTTGGGAAAGCGATTTCCTAAAAGGGTATAGGCTGCGAGAAGCAATGATGAGAAGTCGCGGCTTCGCTCACAGCTCGGCCGAGTACGAGTACCTCGAGTTCTTGACTGCTAATGATCCCACGCCAGTGTTAGGATTAGTGCACTATAGTACACTACAGCTTTTTGAAACTAAACTAGCTGTAGTATAGTTTCAAAATATAAATTTAAACTGAGTCGAGAAAAGGAAAACTACACGGGCTTAGTTTTACTAGTTTTAAAACTAGGTATATATAAAATCCTAAATAGTTATACCTTAAAAATGAAGCCTTAGAATCGGATAAACTTCGATTCTCGGAAATATATTTGAAAATACCGGGGAAAAAGTGGGAATAACCTCACTTCCAGAGACTTCTTAGGCGCTACTTCCTACCCGGAGATTTTTTTTACCTAATAATAAGACCAGATTCTGCCAAATTATCACCCTTTTTATGAATTCTCCCCTCTCTTTCCTAGTGTGTATAGTGTCTAAAACTGGCAGTTTAATATAATAGTTTGAAACGGGTGACATGTCACGTGTTTGCGCGTACACCTGCCTAAATAGTAATTTACTTCCTCTTTTGGATTATCTCCGGGCTCCTCCGGGCATGCGTTCTAGAATAGAACCTTCACCCCCCCCTTCTGTGGTTTAAGCGTGAAAGGGGTTATTTCTTGTGATAGGATTTTTGATCCTACGAAATCGGATTTGGGGCTGATTTTCTAGCATATTTTTCAAGGCATTCTGGTCTGTTTGCATTCCGTTCACAAAGAGTATATCTTCACTTTTCAGAGTTTCAGAAAATGCAGGAAATGCACACGTGATTTCGGCCTCCTGCAGAACCTTGGAACCTTGGAAGATCTTCAATGAAAAGAAGAGTACGTCATTTCACGTGATATGCCCCCTCTTCCCACCTGAAAGAGCTCACCTAAAAGTAATAAGCGTCCACCAGCATTCACGTGATAGCCCCCCTTTCAGCGCCCTAAAAAAGATCACCTAAAGAGGTTCCCTAAATGAGCGCCCACTAAAACTCACATAATAGCCCCCCTTCAGAGCCCCGGAAAGAGCTTCCCTTAATAAGCGCCCACTAGAACTCACGTGATAGCCCCCCTTCAGCGCCCCTTAAATAGCTTCCCTAAAAGAGCTTCTCTTAATGAGCACCCACTAACAACCCACTTAAAAGACCTCGGGAGCGCCCACAATAACTCACGTGATATCCCCCCCTCAGCGCCCTGAAAGAGCTTCCTTAATGAGCGCCCGCTAAAAACTCACGTGATAACCCCCCTTCAATGCCCCCTCTTAAAGAGCTTCCCTAAATGAGCGCCCACTAAAAGCTCACCTAAAAGAGCTTCCCTTAATGAGCGCCCACAAGAACTCACGTGATAGCCCCCCTTTAGCACCCTGAGAGAGCTTCTCTTAATGAGCGCCCACAAGAACTCGCGTAATAGAGCCTCCCTTAATCAGCGCCCACACCTTGCTCTTGGCCTAGTTAACATTCTAAAACTACACGCACGGCCAGTTTAAAATTTTGATTTTCAACGGGTCGAGAATTGGCGTAGTGCACTAAACTGGCTAGTTTAAAGTTTAGTTTTTTCGACCCGTCACTAATCCCAACACTGTCCCACGCCCGCCCCACTCCAAACGGCACACGCCTCTGGGAGATCGGAAGGCCGCCTTTCGAGCGTTCCAACGCTCCCGAAACCAATCCGGTATCGGCAGCAACCGCCACGAAGGGCTTGCCTGGCCTTGCGCCGAACCGACCGCTGGCTTCTAGATCTATCACCAGACTGATAACTGCATTGAGTACGAGCTGAATTCTCCTGGTGTGCCCCAATCTCTTGAACCTACCAAGAGAGTAAAGAGCAGGCGGGTTGCATGCAACTTTTCACAAGATGAAATTCAGTGGAAGCAAAGAATAAAATGCTGGAGGAGTTCTATTTGAGGTAGGACTCTAGGAGGGAAGAGGTGAACGCTCAGAAAAGCTTTCTGGGGTTGTATTTCCTTCGGCCGGGAGGCGTTTTGCCGTAGGCCTGCACGAAATCTCATCCAAATTACCGGTACAATCTCACCCCTTCTTCTAATTACTGTCCAAAGGCTGTTTACCCATTTCTGTCAGGTACTCCAATTTTAATAGGTAAATGCTGTGCTGCACGTCGCAACTTCTACTTAGGCAGCTCCTTATTAGGTGTTTTAAATGTACAATTCCTGCGTAGGGTTGGCTCTTAGTCCACACACCTAGTTCCGATTACTCGACTTCCATTCCATAAGGACAAAATGACCTCAATCATCGCCTTTCCCCTAAATTTATGACAAGTCGATGATAATTCTACTCTTGTATGATTCGTAGACTTCAGCTCATGCCCCTCCTCTCTATTACACTTACTTTGAAAACGAAAAATAAATAAATTATATCAGATAAGTCTAATTCTTCTTCTCTTGTACTTATTCAAAGAGTAGCCTGCTCTCTTTTGAGACCACTTGAAGAATAAGAATTAAATTAGATAGATACATTGGATGAGTGTAGTTCTTATTCCCTTACATTTATTCACACTATATTTTGTTTTCTTTTGTAGCTATTAAGAGAATCGAAAGTAAATAAATATATGAGATAGGTGTAGTTCTTATCCCCTTACTCTTATTTAACTAATACTTTGTTCTATATTGAAGCTATTACAAGAATTTAAATTAAATTAAATTCATGGGATAGGTGTAATTAGTATCAATTGACCTTTATTCAAAGCTTGTATTGTTCTATTTAAACCTAATAAGAGAGATGAGAAGATATTGAAAGTTAACTGGTGAAGATCCCAAAAACGTAATTTTTCCAAGTACCCTTATGAAAACTTCACAAAAAAGGACTTAGCGAGATCCAGAGGCCCTGAAAACACCTGGATCTCGCTAAGTACGCATTCATCTTGCATAAATGTACTTGACGAAAGCTCTCCTTCCATTGGAGCCGAAAACGGAGCGAACATCAACTTCACGTTCGAATGGTAACTGCGGAACTCACTGCCATCATTCACGACACAAACCTCAACAGATTTCACACATGACGTATCAAAGGACTTATTCTTCCCGTTGGCTTTCCTATTTTGGCCGTATTTCGGAAGTGTAAGTGGGTACCATATTCATCTTTCGAGAAAACCCCCTTATCACCGCTCTGAGAACACTTCGCGGTGGATCCGATTAGACTTTCCCAAAGAAGGGACCCACTCTCCCCCGGTCTTTCCTCGAGCGAGTGTACATGCAGTTTGTGGAAGCGAGCGTCTATATTTTCTCGCAGCTCGATCTATTTCTTCTTCTTTCTTACACCAAGCTTCCCCAACCGTGAGATCGACCCTTTCGATCTCAACCAGAGCAGTACAATGTCTTCTTCTTGTAAGATATCCATCGAAACACTTGTTATTGATGTTACTGACATTATTGCAGCGCCTAACATGGAAATGGACAGGGTGGGAAGTAGTATTGCCAATATAATATTATATGATATGGATTTTTTTCATATGATATTACATGGATATGATATAGTATTTTCAAAATATATATC
>QYAP01000306.1:0-58916 GCA_003988905.1 Hymenotorrendiella dingleyae
CATTGGTTATAACAGATGGGTTCTCCTGTCAGCGTAGTGGCTGTCTGAGCCTATGGTCCCAAATGTCACCTGACGATCCCGTGATCGTAACATATAATTATTAATTTTATATTTTTTAAAATAATTATAAAAAAATAAATTAAAAAAAAAGAATATATTTAAATTTTAAATTTTAAAAAACTATTTCTTATATAATATATTTTAATTTAATATTAAATATAAATAATAGAATAAATATTTATTTATATATTTAAAATATTCTTTAAATTTAAATTAAAAATATTCTTTTCATTTTTAGAATTAAAATTAAAAATAATCTTATTTTTAATTTAAAATAAAAATCTTTTATTATTTCTTTAAAGATTATATATATTTTTTATAAGAATATCTTTTTTTTTAAAAATATATTTTCTAATATAAAAAGTATCTTTATATAAAGATTTTATTATATATTATATTATTTTAAAATAAAAATTATTTTTATAAAAGATTATATATTTAAAATATAAAAAAATATTTAATAATAATTTATTATATTATATTATAAATCTTTAAATTAAAAATTATTTTTATAAAAGATTATATATTTAAAATATAAAAATAATCTTTAATTATAATTAATTATATTAAATTCTTTTAAAATAAATATTATTATTATATATAATTATATTTTTAAAATATAAAAATAATCTTTAATTATAAATAATTATATTTTATTATAATCTTTTAAAATAAATTCTGTTATTATATATTATTATATTTTAAAATATAGAAATAATTTTTAATTTTAATAAATTAAATTATATTATCTTATACCTTTTTAAAATAAAAATTATTATTATAACTGTTAAATATAAAAATAATCTTTAATTATAATAAATTATATAATATTATATTTCTTAGAAAATAAGATTATTTTTAATTATAATAAATTATATTATATTATATTTCTGAAAAATAAGAATTATTTTTAAAGAAATAATATATTTAAAATATAAAAGTAATCTTTAATTATAATTAATTATATTATATTATAATCTTTAAAAGATAAACTCTTTTTTATTAAAATCCTTTAAAATAATCTTTCTTTTAAAGACTTATATTTATATTTTAAATTTATTTAATATTTTTAAAAGAAATATTAATTTAAAATTATAAAATCTTTTTAAAATAATATTAATTTTAAAATAATATAATATAATATTATTTATTATAATTAAAGATTAATTTTTAATCTTTAAAATATATAAATTTATAAAAATTCTTTTTATTAAAAATAATTATAATATAATATAATTAGTTATAATTAAATCTTTATTAGATTTTAAGTTTATTATTATATATAAATATAATTTTCTTTTTTAATAATAATTATAAAATCTAATTAATTATAATTGAAATCTTTCTTTTATATTTTAATTTTAAAATCTTTTATAAAAATAATTCTTATTTTAAAAGATTATAATATAATATAATTTATTAAAATTAAAAACTATTTTTATATTTTAAATATATAATCTTTTAAATATATAATCTTTTATAAAAATAATCTTTATTTTAAAAATATATAATTTAATAGAATTTATTATATTTAAAAATTATTTTTATATTTTAAATATATATTCTTTTTATAAAAATGAACTTTATTTTAAAAATATATAATATAATATAATTTATTATAATTAAAAATTATTTTTAAATTTTAATTATAAAATTTTAAATAAAAATAACTTTTATTTTAAAATTATATAATATAATATAATTAGAAATCATTTTTATATTTTAAATATATAATATAATATAATTTATTAAAATTAAAAATAATTTTTATATTTTAAATATATAATCTTTTATAAAAATAATCTTTATTTTAAAAATATATAATTTAATAGAATTTATAATATTTAAAAATAATTTTTATATTTTGAATATAAAATTCTTTATAAAAATAATTTTTATTTTAAAAATATATAATATAATATAATTTATTAAAATTAAAAATGATTTTTATATTTTAAATATATATTTCTTTATAAAAATAACTTTTATTTTAAAAATATATAATATATTATTAATAATTTATTATAATTAAAAATGATTTTTATATTTTAATTTTATAATTCTTTATAAAAGTAATTTTTATTTTAAAAATATATAATATAATATAATTTGTTATAATTAAAAATAATTTTTATATTTTAATTATAAAACTTTAGATAAAAATAACTTTTATTTTAAAATTATATAATATAATATAATTTATTATAATTAAAAATAATTTTTATATTTTGATTATAAAACTTTAAATAAAAATAACTTTTATTTTAAAATTATATAATATAATATAATTTATTATAATTAAAAATAATTTTTATATTTTAATTATAAAACTTTAAATAAAAATAACTTTTATTTCAAAATTATATAATATAATATAATTTATTATAATTAAAAATTATTTTTATATTTTAATTATAAAATCTTAAATAAAAATAACCTTTATTTCAAAATTATACAATATAATATAATTAAAAATTATTTTTATATTTTAATTTTATAATCTTTTATAAAAATGATTTTTATTTTAAAAATATGAAATATAATATAATTTATTATAATTAAAGATTATTTTTATATTTTAATTATAAAACTTTAAATAAAAATAGCTTTTATTTAAAATTATATAATATAATATAATTTATCATATTTAAAAATGATTTTTATATTTTAAATATATAATCTTTTATAAAAATAACTTTTATTTTAAAAATATATAATATAATATAATTTATCAAAATTAAAATTAATTTTTATATTTTAAATATATATTTCTTTAGAAAAATAACTTTTATTTTAAAAATATATAATATATTATTTATAATTTATTATAATTAAAAATGATTTTTATATTTTAATTTTATAATCTTTTATAAAAATAATTTTTATTTTAAAATATTATAATATTTAAAAATTAATTTTATATTTTAAATATATATTTCTTTATAAGAATAATTTTTATTTTAAAAATATATAATATTCTTAAAAGAATTTATTAGTTTTTTATAATTAGCATATAATATTAATTATTATTATATAATAATATCATAATCGATTATAATAATAATTATTATATAATAAAATTATTATAATAAATTATTTTAATATATCGAAATAAATTAAATAATATATATAAATTATTTATTAAATTTTAAATTAAAAAATTTAAAATATATAATTATTAATTATTAATTATTAATCCGATATTATAATTATTATTATTATTAGAAATACGGTATAATATTTATTCAATTCGAATCGAATAGTTTATAAATAAGTCTCTTATAAATAATATATTAAAAGTTAAAGATTATAAGATTCTATAAAAAAGAGAGAAGTTATCTTTTTAAGTTATATATAATATTTAAATATATATAATATATATTTATATATTAATAATTCTTCTTTTTATGAAAATAAACGTTTATAAATAGGTTTTATATAAGAAATAAATAATTAAATAAAGAAAAAATAAAATAAATTTTTATTTAATATAATTTAAATAATATGTTATTATAATAAATCTATGTAATCTTTCCTTTTATTATATTTTTTATTTTATTTTTCTATTTATTTTTCTATTCGTATTATCAACGAATTATCATTTAATAATTATTTTAAAATATTATTTAATATAGTTTTTATTATTATATTAACGGGATTATTATTACTTTTAATTTATTTAAATTTAATTATTTTTTTATATTTATAATTTTATTATAAAGTTATAATATTTATTATTAATCTTTTCTTTTTAATAGTTTTAAGTTTTATTATAATCTTATATAATAAATAAGAATCTAAATAAATAATTAAAGGAATTTCGGGTAAATTAAGTTATTTAATAATTTATTTTAATATTATTATAATAATAAAAGTTATATTAAAGCCTATTATTATTATTAGAATTTCTGATTCGAATAAGCTTTATAATATTCGATTATTTTTAATTAAACTTTAATAAATAATATTATCGTATAATATAAATTCGCTCTTATTAGATTCTTCGATTTTATTTCTTAATATAATAATAAATCTTAATTATAAGCTTTTATTATTAAGATTCGTAAATAATCTATTAATGAATATATAAAGGGATAATCTCGAAAGGTTTAAAAGAATATAAATTAACCTTCTATTTAAATATTTTATTTATTAAATTAAACATTTATTAAACGCTTTAATTTCTTATTTTTTTAGCTCTTTTATTTATATTATAATTAATAAATTAAAAGATATTTCTGATTAATAAATTATTATAATATATAAGTTATATATTTATTCTATTTTGAATTCGTATAAAAGATTAAGATTTCCGAATTTAATAAATAAAATATTCTTATTTTATTCCTTTTATAATATTAGAATATTTTCGCTTTCTTATTATATAATATATCTATTAAATATTAAATCGTTTTTAAATATAAATATTATTTTTAGCTTTATTTTAAATAAGAGTTTCTTTTCTTTTAAAGTTATAAATTTTTTATTTATAAGTTATAGAATATTGTTAATTTAAATACTAATAAGTTTGAATATTATATTTAAATTTATAATAAAAAAATAAGAATTATATATTAAAGTTTTTATAAATAATTCCTTAAAATGAAAATAAATATAAATTCTTTATTAATAAGCTCTTATCTTTATAAAATTATATAAAGGTTTAATAACTTTTATAATAATATTTTCCGGAAATATATAACGGATCTCTAATAATAATTGATAAATAATAAAACGATTTAAAATTATCTTTAATTAAATATAGGCTTATATAATATTATATAAGAATAGAAGAATCTTATATTTTTATAACTTTTAAAATAATAATATTAATATTAAAATAAGTTATTAATTAATATATTATAAAATTAATAATTATATTAATATTTTTAATTTCTTATTATCGTTATAATCTTATATAATTAATCGAAATTTCTTATAAGATATAATAGTTTTCCTTTTTATTTCTTATATTAATCTTAATTTAAATAATCTAATATTATTGTTGCGGATTCACTCTAAGGCTGCATCGGGACTAGACTAGCACGTGACTCCAGGGATGCATATAAGCCTACTCTAGCTAGCCACACTCAATACTACACTCTTTCCGCCTCTTTCTGGTCCCCTCATTATGATCATGACCACCTATTCCCAACAATTATCATATTTTTTATAATTATAAAATATAAAATATAATATTTTATTATTTTATAAAATATTAATTTCCTTTTAATTTAATAATTCGAATAATTCTCTAAATATTATAATAATTCCCTTTTTTCGTAATTTAAGAGAAAGAAATCGATTCGATTTTTTTTTATTAAATAAAAATATTTTAATAATCTTCTTCTCTATTAATTTTATAATAATAAGATAATTATTTAATTCCTTATTAATTAAATTTATAAATTCATTCGTATATAATATTTTATTTAAAATATTAGAGAAATTCTAGATTTTATATAATCTTTTTTTTTCTTATTTAATTATTAGAATTATTAATTAAATTAGTAAATTTAGGGTTTAATTAATTAAATTCTTTTTAGTTTTTTTAGAAGAGTCTTTATTTTCGAAATTCTTTTCTTTTTCCGGAAATAATTTAATATTCTCTTTTAAAGTCGATAATAACTCTTCTAAAAGATTAGATTTATAAAAAGGTTTTATTATAATTAATCTAAGATTCCTTTATTTATATAAAAGTTATATTATATATATTTTATTATTCATTTATAAAAGTTTAAAAGATTTTATTTATCTTCTCTTATTAATTCTATTAGTCTTTTCTTTTTATATTTATATATTAGAATTTATAAATAATAAAAGTATAAAAAATATATTCGATTTATTTCTTATAAATAATACTTTTTATATTTTATTATTATTATAGAATTTTTTTATTTTTATTATTATTTTTTTAATTATTTATATATATTAATAAATTAATATTATTAATAGTAATCTATTATTAATATATAAATAAACTCTAAAAATAAATAATATTAATATTAGTTCTTATAATTCTACAATATTATTAATTATTTTAAAGATTATTTATAAGAATATATCCGATTTAATTCTAAGAAGTTTTTATTTAAAAATTTAATATATATATTTTACTATTATATAATATATCTCTAATTTCTTTATATTTTAATAAACTTCTATTAATATCTCTTTTATTTTAATCTTTAAAATTTTCATAAAAGTAGGTTTTAATATTATAAATAATTTAATCTAATAGATTTATATATATATTAATCTATTTTATTTTAAGTATTTTCTATATCGTTTTAATATTAAGATTTCGTAAAAATTGCCTTACTTAGAATATTATTATAATATTAATAATATATAATATTAGTTTTCTATTAATATATATAATATCGATAATTATTAATATATTAAATTCGTAATAACTAATAATTATAAATTTAAATTATTCTAATACTTTATTATATAATTAATATTATTTATAATATTTTTCAATTCGAACTATTATTTATTTATTAATCTTATATTTAATATTCTCTAAAAAGTTATATATTCTTTTAATTATAAAATAATTAAAATAATAGTATAATTAATATAATTCCTTTTTAATAAAGTAATAAAAGTATATTAATTCCTCTAATTTATTTAATAGGAATTAAGAATATTCTTATTTTATAATAATTAGAAATTTTCGGTATTTTTATATTAATATATTCTTTAGGTTATAATGTTTTATTTATAATATTATTATATTATCTAAATAAAATA
Organism: Hymenotorrendiella dingleyae; assembly: GCA_003988905.1. Classification (NCBI taxonomy): domain Eukaryota; kingdom Fungi; phylum Ascomycota; class Leotiomycetes; order Helotiales; family Helotiaceae; genus Hymenotorrendiella; species Hymenotorrendiella dingleyae. The sequence goes on from QYAP01000306.1 coordinate 6,820, forward strand.
AAAATAATATATTTAATAGAAGTATATAAAAAGTAATTTTATTAAATAATATAGATATTTCTAATATTTTTAAAGAGTATATTTTATTTTCATTTCTAAAGTGAATATATTATTCTTTTGTTTTTAAAGTATTTATTTTTAATTTCGAATATTCTTTAATAAAAGTATTATATTATAGTTTTCTTATAATAGAAATTTCTATTATTCTCGTATTCGGTATAATATTCAAAAATATTCCCGTAATATATTAATCTTGAATTATAAATATAATTATATTATTAATAATATTTATAATTATTTAATCTAATAATTTATAAAATAGTTTAATAATACTTTTCTTTATAATTATATATAATATTAAATTATTAAATAGAAGATTTATAATTTATTACTTATTTATTTCTATATTATAAGAGAAATATTATTATATTAAGGATAATTATTATTTAATAAACTTCGATTTGTTCTTTTATATAACGTTATTAAGATTATTTATTATATTATTCTAATTATAATATTTATTTAAATAATATTTATTATTTTCCGGAATTCCTAATAATTTTTTAAAATTATAAAGAAAATATATATATTCTTTATAGGTTAATTCCTAGAAAAAGGTAATTTTATATTATTTCTTATATTTAGCCTAGAATTCTTAACGTTTTTTATTCGTATAATTCGGATTATTTAATTAATAATTATATTTATTATAAATAAAATATTTCTTAGATTTTCCTTATATTTATTAATTTCGAGAAAATCCTTTTTTTTTCTTTTAAATTTTCTTTAACCTTTAAATGCTTTATCTTTATTTTCTCTTTTAATTATTATTTTATTAAATATCCTTTTAATTAGCTTTTATATATTAGTCTTATTAAGATCTATTATATATATAATATTCTATATATTAAGATCGTTATTTTTAAAATATATTTTATTTATTTAATATTAAGATACGTTTTCGGTTTCATAGCTTCGTATTTAAATAATAAATATATTATATAATTTATTATAAATTTAATCGAATATTAAGCTTATAATTTTATATAAAATATTAATTATTTCTTATTTAATTCGATATATATTAATAATATAGTTCTTTTTTAATATATTAATATTATAATTTTCTTTTAATATTTTTAAGAATAATCGTATTTTATTAATTAGTTTTTATAAGATCTTTAAATTATTTTTTTTAGAATTATTTTTTATAATTAAATCGAAAATTAAAACCATTTAATTATTATAAAACGATTAATATAATTATTCTATCTTAAAATGAACTCTTAATTTATTAATTATATCTTTAATTAGAAGATTATTTTTTATAAGTTTATTATAAAAGAATATTCTTATATCTTTAATTAATATAATAGAAAATATTTTATTTTATTTATTATAAGGAATCTTTAAATAATTATATTTATATATGAAAATATTTATTTTATTATTAAAAAAATATTATTAATTCCTTTATTATATTTCTTTATATTATTTAAATATATTTTTTTTATCGATTCGATAAGTTTATACGTTTCTTATTTATATAATAATTAGGATTATTTCAATGATCTGGATTATTTTATTAATATTATATTAAATAATAATGAACCTTTTAATAATAATAATAATAGTTTTCTATTTTAAGTTATTCTTTATAATATTAATTATTTTGCCGGAATTAATAATAGCCTTTTTATTAATAATTTAAATAATAATTTAAATAATTATTTTTTTGAAAGATTATTCAAACCTTTTAATAATAATAGTAATTTCGATTTTTACTTAAATATTCTAAGTAATATATTCTTTATAATTATTTTTGATTTATTAAAAGGGGATATTATTTCTCTTAAGGGTTATATTTTTCTTATAAGAATTTATAAAATTATTACTTTAAGTAATATAATTATTGCTTTTCCGTATAAAAAGAATTATAATAGAGTTAAATTTAAATATAATCGAAATCTCGAAATCTTTAAATCTTCGATATTTAAATAATTTCTGAATTAAAGTTTATAATATAAGACTTCTCTATTTTTCTCTTATTTTTTATTTTCCTTTTCAGTTTATATATAATAGTTTTTCTTAGCGAATATTTCTATTAAAGTCTATTTTAATAGTATTTTCTATCTTATACGTATAAAAACTCCGTTATTTTTAAAGTATTTTTATAATATTAATCGTAATATTTTATTATATCTATTAAAAGTTTTTTTATTCTATTTTTTAAAATTATTATTATAAATCTCTTATAAAATTTCGTTTTTAAATATATTATTCTTTTATATTATTAATCTTTAGAAAATGAATATATTAAGAGCCTTTTCGAAAAGGTTATTAAAATCCGTATTAATAAATCGAATAAATTTATTTTATATATTTTATAAAAGATTCTTTTAAATTATTTTTAATATATTATTTCAGGTTTTATATATTCTAAATCGGTTTATAGCTTTAATAGTAAACTAAATTATATCGGGAAAATTTTATATTTATAAGTTATAAAAAAAATAATAAAATATTTATAGAAAATTAATAGAATTCTAAGTAATTAATAAATTATTAAAATAAAAATATTAATAAATCTGATAATATTTTATTTTTCCGATTTATTATAATATTAATAAGCTTAATAAAATGAAATTTAAATTATTATAAATAATAATTCTATTTTAAATCGAAAAATAAGAAAAGTAATTAATAAATATTAGAAATAAAAATATAATAAAATAATAATAAATCTAATAGTTTTTATCTTTATAAATTAAATATTATTTATTATTTTTCGTTCTTTAAAAATTCTATTTTTTATAAAATTAGAATTCGAGGTGGATTAATCTTTAATAATCGGAATTCGATTATTAATAATTAAAAGGTTTTTAGATAATCGATTTAATTATTTTAATTAATAATAATAATAGTTTAATTATTAATAATAGATCTAATAATCGATATTAGATATTATAAAATTATAATAGAATCGATTCGATTATCTTTTTAATAATTTAAGATTTTAATAATATATATTTTATAAAGTATCGTTTAATAGTTTTAATAATATTATAAAGGTTTATATTCTATTCGTATTAGCGAATATTATAATTTCATTATTTTATCGTTCCTTAATATTAATAAGATATATCGGATTAGAGATTTAAGATTTATATATTATTAATCTCAACGTTATTATAATAGGTTATTTAAAAGGTATTAAATTATATTTATATAATTTAGATTCCTTTTCTTATTTATTCGAATATAATAAATAAGTAATTAATTTACGAATTAATATAATATAATTAATACTTATAAGATCCTCTTATAATTCGAATATAATTATAATAAATCTTTAAAGTTCTCGAATAATATTAAATTATTTTATATATAAAGTATATAAATACCGGTCGAAATTTCTTTAATATGAATTATTTCTTTATAATAGAACCGTATATAATTCTATATTAAAAGATTAGATTATCCTTTTATAGAATCTTTTATTTATTTATAATCGTTTCCGTGAAATTAATTATTAATTAATATTAAGAATATAATATAATATTTATTTGATTCGAATTAAGTAATTTATAAATAAGTTTTCTATAAATAATATATTAAAAGCTAAAGATTATAAAGTTCTATAAAAAGAAAAAAAGTTATTCTCTTAAATTATATATAATATCTAAATATATATAATATACGTTTATATAATTATAATTATAATATTATTATTATTAATTATTATTATAAATTAAAATATATTATATATATATAAGCTTTTTTTAAATTAATTAAATATAAAATTTATATTTATATAATATTAAGATTTATAGATATTATAAATTAATATTTAATAATTATATAATTGATTTTATTTATAATTTTATTAATTTTATTAATAAACTTTAAATATCGATTTTATTAAATAAGATTTTATTTTATATATATATATAAATATTTTAGTTTTATATAAATTAAAATCTCTTTTTTCTTTTCTTTTTAATTTTAAATCTTTAAATAAAAATAAACTTTTTATATAAACTTTTTTTTATATTTTCAATTTCTTATAATAAGAATATAATATATATAATTATTTAATAAAAGCTTTATATATTTATTATATTTAAATTAATAATTTATATATATTTTAATTATTATAATTAATATTAATTATTATTATTATTATAATTAAATTTTATAATAATAATTAATATTATATAATAATTATAAAAAATTAATAAATCCTTTTAAAAATAATATAATTTATTATAATTAAAAATTATTTTTATATTTTAAAAATATAATAATATATTAAATTAATCTTTATTTTAAAAGAATATAATATAATATTATTAATTATAATTAAAAATTATTTTTAAATTTAAAAAATATAATAATATATAAAAATAATCTTTCTTTTAAAAATATATAATATAATATTATTAATTATGATAAAAATTATTTTTATATTTAAAAAATATAATAATATATAGAAATAATCTTTATTTTAAAAGAATATAATATAATATTATTAATTATAAATAAAAATTACTTTTATTTTAAAAAGATATAATATAATAATATAAATTTTAATTCAAAATTATTTTAATATCTTAAAAATATAATAATATATAAAAATGATTTTAAATTTAAAAAGATATAATTGTTACAGGTCCAGATCTGTGACCCTTAAGTAGTCGAGTAGCATACTGGACTTCCATCCAATAATAGTCCCTTTTTGGGCAGTTCACTGTTGGTCTACTACTCACCCTCCTAGCCTGTGACAATAATATAATAATATAAACTTTAATTGAAAATCATTTTTATATTTTAAAAATATAATAATATATAAAAATTATTTTTAATTTAAAGAAATATAATATAATATTATTTATAATAATTAAAATTATTTTTATTTTTAAAATAATATAATAATATATAAAATTAATCTTTATTTTAAAAAAATATAATATAATAAATTTTATATTTTAAATATATAATTAAAGAAGAAATTAAACTTTATTTATATTATTATATATAAATATAACTTTTAATTTTAAATATTATTATATTTTATAATAAATTATAATTAAAGATTATTTTTATATTTTAAATTTATTTAATATTTTAAAAATAATATAATATAATATATAAAAATAATCTTTATTTAAAAATAAAATAATATATTATGATATAATATAATATTATTTATTATAATTAATAATTAAAAATAGATTTTTAAAATATATTAATATATAAAAATAATCTTTCTTTAATATAATTATAATATAATATAATTAATTATAATTATATTTCTTTTTATATTTTTAATAATTATTATATAATTCAATTAATTTTTTTAATTATATTTAATTATATTTTTAAATTATATTTATAATATTAAATATTATTTTTATATTTTAAATTTATTAAATATTTTAAAAATAATATTTATAAATAATATAATAACGTTTAAAAAATAGATAAAATATATTTATTAAATATAATTTAAAAGTTCAGGAAAAGTCTTTTCAATCGTGCGCAATTCGATCGTGCGCAAAAGGGCTCGCTTAGTAGGAGGGTGGGTTGGGTTGTTGTGGCGTTATCTGGAAACAGGGTTTAATACGAGATACGAGGTCATCTCAGCTCAGATGACCGGTCATCTCAGGTGCGTCGAGCTTCAGATTGTGAGTGCTCTCGACGCGCCTGAGATGACCGCCATTTGCACGTGTAGAGTTTTGGCACGTCCGCATCACTTCTGTGTAACCATCACTTACCGTATCTTCGACATGACAAGGCGCAGGAGGCAAACTGGCCTTGCATTAATATATTGGGTGTCATAGAGCGCAGTGGTGGTACGATGTTGCGGTGAAGTGTGCCACACCACGACAAGTGATGGTTCACTCGAGTGAGAAAGAAAATTGAGTTGCCCGGTCCTCCAAACTCACTCGCTCCCCCTCGTGCGCCTAAACCGGATGGGGGTGAAATAGCGGGGCTGGGTGGGATCGGCACCCGCAAACACTTTTAGCCCGACCTGCAGAGCCAGGCTAGACCCTGGGCGTATCCTGGGCGCTAAGTGGCATGTGAAGATGCAGCTGACCAACCCTAAAGCCTCCCCGGATTCAGTGGAGCAGACTCAGCAGAGTGATCAACACGCTTGCAGATGGGGAAAAACACATAGTCCTCCACACTCCTCACCCTCCTCCACACTGCATACAACTTATAAACACCAAAACCTCCCAATCGCCTTAGTGTCCTATCCATCCAGCCTTTCACCATTTCTACACGCCCTTTGCACCGCGTTCCGTTTTAATATCATCATCTGCGTTACGAAAAAAGGTTGAATTAGCCCTGGTCCTCCCGTTCGACAAATCGAAAAGTGCACGCAAGTTCAGACGAAACACCACTCTCACCCCGCAGCGTACCCCACAGCACGAGCAACCTCAAGTCAGACGATATCTCCTATATAGCAACAACTCCTCATCTTTTGCTTCACTACACTTGCAGTGATTACCCTCTCCATCAAACTCCGAAAGCATAAGCATCTGACAAAAGGCAGCTCTCTCCTACGCAAGTCCCTCCATACATCCTGTACCACGACTCTACTATTAGGGACCAATTCCAGCGTAACCTGGTGCCAACCTGTAACCTGCAACTACAACCACGACACCACATATCATACCCCCATCAATACACAACCGCGGCCATGTCTTTAGACGGCTATACGTCAAAAATACACAAACCCACCCCTCGCCGCCCATTCGAACAGAACTTGGCCCCCCCTCAACCACCAAGTCCCCTCCTCTCTCCTACACATCCTGACGAAACTCCCTCTCGCACACATTCGATACTCAACCTCACATCCTCTACATTGTGTGGCATATACACAGAAGGGGAAGGAATTGAATCCGACTATGAACACGACCATGATCACAACTTCGACCATGAATATTCCGAACCATCCACACCCTGGGGAACCGGCATTGATGCATCGATGTTCAACCTCTCATCCATTCCCGAACCCCCCTCACGAAGTCGAAAAGCATCCATAGCTCCTCAGCCTAGAGCTTCCTCTTCGGTGATAACCTCTGTAGCGTGGAGAAGCATACTGTTGTTTGGGACGGGTATGGGCTATGGAAGCTTGGTAAAGCATTTGCACGATGACAGAAAACTGGCCCCTTTTCCGCTGGATGGGGTCATCAAGACACGAAATGACTGGACATATTTGACGTTATGGGGCATAGCTGGTGTATTACTCGGCAGTCTGCTGCCATGGATTGATACATTGTTCCGCTCAAGCCCCGCCCCGGCACCAATCTCGAATCTTCTTGAACGGAGACAGAGTCGAGACAGAATTCCAGGTGTGGTGACGCAAGATGATGCTCTAAATTCGAATGAAGTAGTATGTGCAGATTGGGCCCCGGCTGTTCGAGGTGTAGGGGCCTTTATAGGTATTGCATTTGCAATTGTATGTTTTATGCCCTAATCCTTCCTAGTATGATGCTGATTGTGTTAGCGCAAACTTCCCTGGGCATCATCACTCCAGGTATCACTTACGCTTTTCCTCGTCAACCCTGTGCTCTGGTATTTGATTGACCGCTCAATACCTGGGTTTGTACTCTCTTCCGCCGTTGGTGCTATTGGAACTGCAGTCATTCTCGTTTCGAACCCGGCCATGGTGCCCAACCCTGCAGCCTATGCGTACCCATCCAATGTTACTTTCGAACACAACGAGCTTAATGGGGAGTTTAATGTGATGGGAACGGATCTTGAAAACCAGCTCGGCACAGTAAGCATTGAAGGTGCAATTTGGGTCCTAAGTGTTCTATTTTGCAGTTGTGTCTGTTTTGGAAACGTTGGGAGACGGTTGGCACTGATTGGAAATGGTCTACGTGGAGACCGGATTTGAAGGAACTTGCCAGAGTATTCTTCAAACCACGAAGACTTATGAGTTAACGCTTGTGTATCATTTTACGAATCTGTTTATAATACTGCTCGTGCGCTGGAATTGGGAATTGGGTAGTGGGCTAGGCATGGCATCGGCATTGCATTGTTGGATATACCACATCGGACCATGAAAGTCTGTTAAATGGTGTGAGGGTGCGCAAAAAAGTTGGAATGAAATATTTTTGCACCCGCTAAATTGTGTTTTGCAATCCACAAATTGGCCCTACTCAACAGCTGTCGTGATTTGAATCACCTCATCTAGACACTCATCCCCTTGCTCTTGGTTTCGTATCCATCTTCGTGATTAACTCGTGCCAGGGGTATAGTCTAACGATGAAGTGACCCACTATAGCTATCTACGCATAGCTATGGAAATGGTCTAGACACATCTCGGGACCTGATACGCAATGACGTCCTAAATTTCTGCAACACCAACATTTGCGGGGTAATGCGGGGTCGTGGCGTAGAACTAGGTGAATAGACGTGGGATTGTGGGGTATGCATTCACTGCACCAACAGCTTGAACGAGGAAAGGAGGAGTGCTGCGTTGGGAGGATTTATAGGTAGGTAGGTGGCTGATGGGTTGTTTAAACGAGCATGTATGTAGGTTGGTTTGAACTTGTCGGCTCGGTTGGTGAAGTCAGGGGGTGGGGGAGTTGCTTGTTAAGCCGAAAAATGGGGCAATTGACTCGCGAAGGAAGGTAGATCAGCTGCAAGTATTGTGTATCTGGGGAGTTATGCTGTGCTGGTGCATCGGTTAGTTGAGGCGGAGAAAAAGGGAGAGGTTTTGATCCTTCGGCGTTTGGAAATTTGGGGGGCTTAGGTCCGAAATCTTGGGGGTAACTTGTGGATGGTAGGAGAATTTGTTAAAGCCGATAGAGATGAAATGCTTTAAGGCTTTAGGGCTTTAGGGGAATTTCGGTGCCGTATCAAAGTGGGGACCCGAAGTGTCGCTTGTGGTATAGGGGACCGTAGAGTTGGAGGGAGGAAGGGGTTGGGTTTGGTTGTGATCGTGTATTAGACTATTAGTGTAATTATCTATATCAATTCCTGATGTTTACTATGTGATTGCTTTCGGGATTTGCTCTTTACCCCTTTTTGACTGTTTTGGTAGAGCTGGTATTGAAGCGGGTGACCGGTAGAAATCGTGCTGAATGTACTTATTGTTGAAATGTGAGGTTTAATAGAACTGTCAAATTGATTCTGTCTAGGTGTCAGGAGGTTGGTGTCCTCGGCAGTGGATTACCCCTTTTGTTAAGCGAAACTGTTGGGTTCTGGTGTAGTGCGGGTGATCAGTAGCTGTTGATATGGCGTTGATGTTTCTCAATCTGTCGTAACACTCATCACTGTTTTGAATAGTTCCAAGTTGCATGCCTCAGCGCCTAGATTTTGTCGTGCGAGTCGGTTTTGTCGCGACTCGCACCTGGGATATTTTAAGACAAAGTGGTACGAGGGGGATGACTAGGGAGGAGTTACCGAAACCGTCTCATTGTTTCAACTTTCAAATCACCCAAGTTCCATTTTGAGATTTAAATAAATCATAGATGGCCCACAAAGTTCATAGGAATGCGCTGCCTTCGAACTTTGAGTTGTAAATTTACTAGAAACTTGAGTCTTTCAGAGTATTCGCCCATGATTTCACTTGCGTGTCAAACTGCAGCACTTTTCTGGGAAGAGAAAATGTTGGACGTGTTTTATCTTCTTGCCTGATTGACAGTGATTGTGCCTCACTGGGTGTGCGAACGTCAAATTCATTTAGCCTATAAGCAAGCGCACGATTAGATAAGTGATTTTCGCCATGACCCACTCGAAGTTTCCCGCTTAGTTTTCAAGTGCAGGAGTTAGGCAATTACAATGCCTCATAGGCAGAGAAGCTGGCGGTGCTGTGTCATTTCAAGCACTCATGGATCCTTCCCAGTTGCTACATGTAACCGCATCACTGTGAGACTCCTGCTGCCGACCACCAAGACGCGAGCTTGAAATAAAGGAGGCTTCAATAAAATGCTTCTATCCATCATCACTCTCAAACCCTTGGCTCGATGCTATTGAAACGCTTGTTAGATACTACCATTGCTCTGATTTACAAATTCTTCATGTACTTAATCACAGGTTCGCCCGCCTCTAATGGGCATGCAATTTGATCACTCTTCAATTCTTTCTCACCTCCTCCTTCAATAATTGATTTTAGCGCTCTTTTGTGTCAATCTTTCATTTCCCCAGAGTCTTTATGCTATGAAAACGTCAGCGCGATGGCTGCCATCAACTGCACTGTCTTTCCCGAACTACAACTGAATTCCGACATTGGTGGCATCGGGGTATGAATTCCCACAGAAGCAAAAAGTACCTACGATTGACATTTACTAGATCTTGATCAGTTTCCTCGCAACTGCGTATATCACCTGTTTTTGCTGTATAGTTAAAACAATACTCGAGTGGCGAAGAAAGCTGAAGAGAGAACCAAGCCCATGGCTAGAGCGCTGGGTGCTTGCTCTCCAAAGCGCCATTGTCTGCTTCAGCGACCAACAAATAGTCACTGGAATAGCTATCATTGTAGCGGGGTATATCCAGCTTTGCAAGGGCCTGTCGGTATATTACTGGGAGATGATCGTCAACTTGGTTTGGTTCTCGACCATGACACATCTCTTCACCCTGGCGGTACTAAGAGAGGATTACTCCAGGATCCATTCACGCAACCCGGTCCTCGCTCTTCGTATCGTGGGAATGGGAGCTCTGGTGATTATGCTTTTGTTTGGGTTGTGGCCTCTTGGCTATATTTTATCAAACTTGTATGCCTGGGATCCGTCATTTCCAGCATGGTGTCTGTATCATCCACACCTTCGATTGCACCATCCTGCTTTCAATGCGCCCTACATTGGTTTTACTTACTTCATTCTTATATATGGATTTTCCACGCGATCAATAATGATTTTGTCGAGGAAAAGCTGGGGCTGTTTTCCTTAACCGAGCCCAACGGAATATTTGGATTCCTGGGTTGAGAGACTTCGTCATGATAGAAGCAAGCGCCGCTTCGGAGCTGCACGCTACCAGATCCTTCGCTCCATTTACGCGATATCAGTCACATCATATGATCTATACACTTCTAAACTGCGGGAAGTAAGTTTCCAAACCGGCACACAAACCCCCGAAACCATCATTAATACTTGCTGTAGTTAACATGGCTGACAGCTGCCCTTGGTTGGGGCACGATCCGGATCATAATTTCACGCAAAAACCAACTTAGTGTGTCCAGCGGCGAAGGAGGAGCTGAACGATTAGCTGAAAGCGTTATTTATCAACAGAACTTGTGGAGTTTTGGACAAATCATACCCTTGGTGCTTCTATTCCTGCCATTGTACTCTTTTGTCGGTAAGAAAACTGCAAAATCCGTGCGAGAAATAAACACTTACAATATTCTAGGCCAATTGTTTTTAGCACCGTCTAAACCTGCTGAGCAGAATACCGACGCCAGACACGTCTCAAATTTGGCGACTGCACCTCAAACTACACTGTCATTCCACAGCTCGCTTTCGAGGACTACAGTCATTACTCAACTTAAATCCGAAATATATGGCAGCTTTTGGTACCCAAGGTTATTCATTCTCGAGTACCTGCTTTCCTTGGAAGTCGTGGCCACTATTGTAATGCTTTTCTCTGCCTTGGGGGAAATTACTGAACTCCAGTCCGCGATTTTTATCATGGACATGGTAGTTCTATATTTTATTTGGTTTGTACTTAATTTCGCAATTTTGTTGGCATCTACGCTTGCATTTTTAAACAATAGGGCGGTCAGTTGGCTCAGAGGTTCTTTGGTAGGGAGAATTGCAGCGAGGTGTTCCGCCGGCAAACTTGTGCTGAATCTTGGTATTTTGGTATTGGCAGCAGGCATTCCCGTGATTTTTGAGTGGTTTGTTCCGTGTGGTGAGATATGCGGACAAATCGTCCCAAAAGTCAATTTAGGTAAAAGAGTAAATGTAGTCCCAACCCTTGGGTTTTAAGCTAGAACTAGACCCATTAGCTCGGCTAACACAGTAAGAGGGGGTGAACTGGCAGAGAACTTGAAGAGCCTTGAAATTGAAATAGAACATATATACTCACCCTGTTTAGTCCCGTCAGTAGAGCTTGAAATGCTTAAACTCCGCCGAATTAATCATAGGAATTGCTATCGATGGAAAAATCATTCGACGTTTAGACCAAACACCCAACAATCTATCACCATCCATTACAGCTAGTATATTTTGGGAACCCAACCTGTAATAGCACTTAAGTTCCCATGAATCCTTATCACGACACCGACACTCCAAAAGGAGTAAATAGGCAATAATTTAGCCCGGGGAAAACCGCCAAGCATCAAACTTGCTGGCCTTTTTTGAAATGCGCCAAAAAAAGAATTTTGTGAGTCTCGAACGCCCATCGAAATTGCCCTCGTGAAAACCCGAAAACTACCGGATTACGACAGAAGGCATCTCTCTTACCGAGATAATTTTGTCCTCTTTCCCGAATCCTATGATTCTCAAAGAAGTTGATACCAAGATAGTGTAGCAGTCCAGGCACGTACTGCCACGGCGAAAAAGCGACGCATGTGCTAGAGGGGGGGGTCGGTCACATGACTCCGGTGCGCAAATGGCAGATCCGCGTACGTAACTCCTGAGTAGACTTCATACAGTTCGCACTCCAGGGAGAAAACACCCTGATTCCAGCTAACTTCTCTTCTTACAAAAGAGACTAAATGATCTTACATTACTGTCAGGGTATTTCCTAATAAAATAAGAGGAAACAGCCAGGAATTTATGCAGCTTGGCATACTAAGCCATAGACAAGAAAAGATTAGAGAGGACGTAAATGGAGTAAGTTAAGAATTTCACGAGTTGAAAAAGGCAAAAGTATTGGAAAGAAATATTGTTGATAGAAATTTGAAAGAAATTTGAAATTAGAAGGGAAGTTTTTGATAGGAAATGAGAGCTACAAAGGAAACTACTGGCACTTACCTGATACCTACCTAGTTACTTTATGCTCCTCCAGCAGCATCGTTACTGTCACCCTCCTGGTTTTGATCATCCCCAAGGAGAAATTCTAGCCATTGGGGTCTTGGGACTGTGAAGGAGTAATTATTGATAGAGTACGTCCTTCTGCAATGGGGGCAGGTGTTATTCTCTTGCTCAATGATCCATTCCGTAATGCAACGGTGGCCAACGACATGGTTGTTGCACTCTGGCACTTGTATCAGGGGCTCGGTCTTGCCACCCTCCCCCTTTTCCCCGTACATAACGAGACAGACGGGACATCTCAGGTCATGCTCATCCTTGCCAAGATCTTGAATCTCAACTGGTGTGCAGAATTCTGGTAGCGTAGAGGAAACTTGGCGTCTAACCGAGAATTTCTCCACGTAATCTGACAATACACAGCAAGAGAGGATAATGTCTACAACTTCGGCGGGAGACCACGGGCGGCCATCTGGCTTGAGCGGCATTCGTCCGGGTGGACCGTTTCTGTCAATATATACGACAACTGCCAAGAATGCACTGAAGTTGGCGTTTGGCATGCTAGGCATAAGGCCAATGATTGCCTCCTCAATGACCATGCGGCACTCCATAAGTTGCTCGTAGTCTTTGGTGCTCAGGACAACGTCCGTGTTGATATGAATCGGTGTGACCTGATTTTCATCGAACAATTTCCTTGCCTGACCTATGACCGGCTGGGCTCGTTCCCAAGTGTTTTCTGGCAAGGAACCATCTGCAAAGAGACGAAGTGCGGAATTGGGATCCGTGTATCCTGTACCTTGTGAGATGCATTTCCAGCAAAAGCCGGCGATGGGAGTAACGACGCTGGTGAGTGGGTTGCAAAAAATACCCACTGGAGCAGTTTCACAAGGTACTTTATAACCCGGGAGCTGGCAGTTGCACCGGTAAGTGAAGGTGAAATGACGACGCATCTCGTGCAAAGTCTGGTGTTTTTTGTTTGTGTGTGTGTGCAATTGCGCGCTTCACTGTACAGCCTCATAGTGGGAAAGAGTGGAGTTGAAATATTGCAATTGACGCAGTTATTGTTCTCAATAATATGATTGTTTACTCAAAACTTTTAGAAAAAGCTCACGACTTGTAAAACGAACAAGGAAAAGAGGCCAATGACAGCGATCACTTAGCTATTGTTGGGTGCTTGAAAGAAATGGCAGTGCAGGCGCTTGAAGTGGTGAAAGGAAGCCCAGAATCTGTGCCTAATGAAAAACAAAGAAAAGATGCCAAGTACTAAGCGATACCTGCTTGATAAAATCTGTATCTCTCGGTCCGTATACACCCTAAAAGACCAGAGTAGTATTATAGATCCAAAACCAAGGCTAATAGCCCCCCCTTTTCGCGAATCACCTCCACTTTATTCGTACAAACTGTAGCATTCCTGTAACCCGGTTGTGCCTATTATGGCCTACCTATTCTGTAACTTCAGCCCACTTAGTTAGACCCCAGGAGTCACTCCCTGGCGACATTTGCCCTATAAGGGACGTTCTAGGGGCGAATTACGATCCATCACCCCGCCTGTCGTTAAACAACAACAATAATAATAATAATAATAACCTCCACTTTATTCATGCGAAACTGCTCCGACTGGCGAGCAAAAATAGATTATCTCAAGCGAAACCATTAAATGCTCAATGATCTGCTCGTTCATTTCTGGGAAATGGCACGTCCCAACTAATCCCTACTGGGGTGTATACGGACCGAGAGATATGCGTTACGATGTATTGAATCTTAGAACGAGACCTCCTTTTATAACATGACAAGTCAGGTTGACGCCACTTTATTTCCATCTTGAAGCTTGGTGGAAGAATATTTCGGTGCAGGCATTAGCACCCGAAAAAAGAAATGGAAATAAAAATCTCGCTGAACGAAGCAGAGTACACACTACTAGGTAACTGCTAGTATCGCTAGTGTCTTGGTAAGCAAGAACGGAGCATGTATTTCATACATGCTATACTTCCATCGCAAAATTCGCAAAGGAATATATTATCTTTAAGAATCTACCATTCATGCATCATAAGGGTTATCATCCCTCATAATATAAATCTCACCGACCAGCACCGCACAACCAACCGCCATCGCAATAGCGATAATGGGCAAGTTAACCCTCGCAAATTCGAGCCTCTGGATGCGGATGTGTTTTCGAATTAGGATGTCTCGCCAGAGTAGACCGGCTAAAGAAGCGCTGAAGACGCTGCTAAATGCGCCGTAGTTGACGCCGATGGCCATGCCGTAGACGGTCCCCCAGAAAGTGCGGTTGCTGATGGGGATGCCATTGAGCTTGTGGATTTTTTGCCAGGATTGGATGAGTCGCGAGAGTAGGATGGTGGCTCCGATGTTGGTGCCGGCAAACTAGACAGAGTTAGTTATTGATTCCAAGCTTTATATTTGGGTATCGGGGCCGGAAAGCATCGAGATTTGAGCATAGGTGGGAGATGAGCACACTCCAGCCTGGAAGATGCAGCTCCTCTATGGATATCTAGAACAAGAATCCAAGCCAACTACACCCTGTTCGTTGCCAAACCAGAGAAATGCCGTATCCAGAATTTTTCAAAAAAAGAAAATACTCACATTGCTCAAGGCCACAGACAGGAAAGCCATGCCACCAAGAGCACCGACAGTCCCGGTTTTGTTTACCCAATGATCCCATCCATGAGCGAATACCGGTATCCATCCCTTTGTGACTAAACTTTGCACTAGGACAAACATGGTGAATGCGAAGGGAATTAGCGCAAATGGTAAGTGTGCTAGTACCACTGTGACGGTAGGAAATGTCTCTTGGCACCAACGGTACATTTCGGCGAGGAGTGATACAAGAGTTGTCCGCTGAGGTTCACTCCCGCGTTCCAAAGAACCTCTCGAGATGCTGAGCTTCCTCTCCTCGATTTTCTCATTCGTGATCACACCTTGAGCTTCAGTGTCCCCATTTTTTTCTGGCGCGGGAAGGATCTCAAGGGCTGCTCGCTTAGCCTCCCTCTCAGCCTCCCTCTCTTCCTCCGCTCTCAAAGCTCGGTCAGCGCGAGCCAATTCTACCTCCTGCCGACCCTTTCTTGCGATTTCACGAGTCTCCTTTCTATGAATCCACCCAAAAGAGACGTCCCAACAAAACATTACGAAGGCAGCAGGTAGAGTGACCCAAAATATGGGATGTTCGCCTGTGCTTTGGCTCGCCGCGTTGAGCGCCAAGACGGTGACTAGCGTTGCAGTCATGATAACAGCTCCAAAGGCGGCTCCTCCTTTGTCCAGGAATGGATTCATGATTTCTTCAAGAGAAAGAAGCTGAATTTGCGCGCCATCCGCAAGGGCAACCTCCTCCTCTTCTGCAGTTCCTCGGCCGTTAGGAATATTGGGATTCACAGGCTTTCGAGCTTTTGCTTCCTCGGACAGTTCGTGCATCTTGATGGATAAGGGTATGAGGGACTCTTCGGCGAAGACAATGTATAGTAGGAATGGAAAGAGTACTATAGCCGTAGCTAAAACTGGGACTATCATATTGGCTGTATATTCGATAAATTTGATGCCGAAAGCCCCAGCGAGTACGAGATTGGTTGGATTGGAGGAGACCAGAATAGCGGACGCAATGTTGGCTATGGCGAATTGAGTGTGAATCCAAGCCCTCGGGTGCTCAATATTACTCGAAACTCTCGTCATGTAGGCAAGAAAAGCCGTACCAGATAGGATGATTGGGTCGTTTCCGAGAAAACTTCCTAAGCCGAAGAAAAAGACGTATAGGTAGAAGAACAATCGGTGTCCAACTTTTCCGGCCTTTTGGAGGACCTTGAAAGCCAAATATCTGATGAGACCAGATGCGTCGATTGAAATGGCAATATATGCTAATGTGATGAAGAAAACCATGATATCGATAGGCTCAATGCTTTCTGCTCCGATGGTTCCATCGTGTACTTCTTTCCTCCCAATGGCCAAGATGGCAAGTAGGAATAGATCTGCTATCAACGGAGCAGTTATGAAGTTGATAGGAAAATTCAGCCGGACAAATGTCAGTCGTTTTCCGCCGTTACCAGACTTTCCATCTTGGAGAACTTCACGATTCTGGATATGGGTCTTCCTTGGTGGTATTATTCGTAAAGCGCTCAGGGTATCTAGAAAAGCATTTGAAAGTGGTCGTGGAATAAAGATCGGAACGTGAAATGGAAAAATCACACTAATATCTGTCACAAAAGATCAGCTTCCGTTAAATGCTGTCGCTTCTCTGAGATAAATTTCTCTATCACGCCCCCAATCCCCATGACTTGCATTTGGGGATACAAATATTGTACATATATTTGAGCACCCCAAAAACATCGTACCGATGAGAAATGAAACAGCTATGGTCCGGTAAGATCATAATGTCGTATACTTACTAGTGATAACGAAGACAATGAGCGTGATGATGGACCGCCAGTTTTTGATTTGGCTCGTATCAACGCTTTCTGACATTTTGGCTCACCCCTCAGACCAAGTCGCATGAAGAATGCAAATGAAGATAGCGAGAGAGAGATGTGAGGAGCTCAAGGCTCGCTCTGTCTCTATTAACCTCCCGGTATCTTGGCCAATGCGGTGTGGTCCGATAGTGAATGATGATGAGGCGCTTGAAAAGTCTTGGGAGAAAAAAGACAAGAATTTCCCAAAGCAAATGGACTGGGCACGTGCCTCGAAAGGCGAAAGACCTCGGTCGGGACCTCGGGAGGCAGCAGACAGATGTTTGCCGGACTGGATGTCGTCGGCTGTGTAGAGAAAAAATTGGAAAATTGTTAGGCTGCAACTTCGCCCCGAAGAGGTTGCTTCGCTTCAGCCGTCAGCATTGACAGCGCTGGCAGGAGCGGGAATCGTTTCTGTGATTGGTACAGTAGCGGGGTAAAAGCGACCACCAGAGCAATTCTGTGGCGTGACGTCACTTTCTGTGAGATGGAAGAAAATCGCTCAGAGGTGAAGAATACCAAGAGAGGAGATAACTCTGAAGAAAGTCTTGTCGCAGGCGCGTATTTAGATAGAAGATGATAAGAAAGCCCTCATTTCGAGAGGAGCTGGAGGCTCGGCTTCAAAGGGGGGTTGGGGAAGAATCGTTTATTACGGAGGGCCGTGCACCCCTCCCCCCTGAAATAAACAGTCAGAGTTCCATTCACGACCTCGGGACACTGCAGAATATTTACGATGGCCGACCCCGAAAAGCGACATTATTTTTTCTGAAGGTTTCGACAACCAACTCAAACTCGAAGATGCTCACGACGCGAAACGATGAATTTAAAAGCTGGTGACTTGCAAAGGGAGAACATGCCATTTCAAGATAGACTGTGAACACTCGAATTACCTAGATACATACCGGTAGCATAGGTACGTATTTCGTGTAATTTACTCGGAGGGCAGCAACATCAGTGGCCGATGCCGTGCTTCACCGCTGTCTTTTGCTGCACCGCTGCGGCTGAGGGTAATATCGCAGCCCTGACTGGGCAGACCTAAGTTTCACGTTCAAGTCTTGTGTTACCGGTCCAAAATCTGATGCCTATTTCCCAGATGAGCCTCGCCACCGATGAGTGAATACAAAGACTACTTGCGGTTTCTCGTAGGTGAGATCTTGCTCGTGGTATGAGTATCTTGCGCAAAAAAACGCCATGCCAGCTCTCTCGTCCTCGTCGCTACTCAACGACCTCATTATCCGTAATATTGCGAATGCTACGAATGCGACCATCGCGAACGCGAGCAGCGCTTCACAGGTTATATGCGCTTTCCCAGTATCAGGACAATATGGACCGGGTTCCCGGGTCTTGTAAGTGCCAAACTAATACACAACGCAAACTCAATTCCCACACCTCTAGCATTTCGAGTCCTATCGTTGGTCGCCGGCCAGTTCGCCGGCGGGAGAGCCCAGGTGGCTAAAGCTTGGCAACGAACCGCAATGAACGATGCTTCCATGTCCACTCCCCCATCCCACGTTTAGTACAGTCACTTACTTTGGGAAAAAAGGTACTATGTGCTTGTAGCAGCATGTGTGCTTGCTCGAAAATCGGAATGGATGCGGAACGCCTGCTTGGCTGCTGCCTTACTTTTTCCCACCGTGGCTGCACTCCACGGAATAGTGCTTGCGGCCGTACATGTTAACGGTAAGCCAATCTTTCATAACGGTGATACAGCCTTGCTGCATATCTACTCTCTTTTCTCAAAAGTGGTTCGTTTTTGCAGGGCATTGAATAGTAGATTTATAACTAATCGTAAAACTCTAGGTGCTGTCGATATGGTATGTTGACTTCTAAATTTTTGGCCATAGCCAAGAGCATTTCTGGACAGTCGTGGAATCATTTCCTCCAAGTTTAGAGCTCCATCTAGACCTTTGAATCGCAAATCATCCTCGCCGGACTTTTGCAAAGTAAGCTGACTGAGACGTTGATGTTCAGGATGTATACGGAGCTTTCCAATTATGTTCAATCGGGATATTGGCTGCTCCGGTAACAGTCAAGATATCCAAAACTTACTTCAATAACCCGGGTAGAAATATTATCTTTTTATGGACCGGTCTCATCCTTGCAGGTAAGTTAACGACAAGTCTCCTCGTCCGCAAATTTCAGGATTATTTTGGCCATATTTTGCTGACCCAAAGATAACAGGACTTCTAAGCTTGACCGTCGAGTTCATTCGTCTCAACGCCTCGGCTTGCTTCGATGATAATAACAATCCTATACCCCTGAGTGACTTTGTTTATGGGACCACTACTTGCAACTTGACTTGCAACACAACCGATGGGCCGTTCTCTCCGCTTCGGGGTGGCTCTGCAAACAACATCTATGTCATTCCCGCACCGACCAGGTAAGAAAACTTCCTTCTCAAGAGCTTTATTCTACTTCCTACTTCCTGGGGGGTGTTAGCTTTTTCTTCAACCGTCTTTCTTTCCGGTGCCACTTCTTGCATGTTGCATTCGGTGATATTTACCATACCAAAAGGCTAATCATCTCATCCATAAGACTCACCTTCGACACGGCCACGCTTCTCTCGGCGGCTTGCGCCATTCCTGCTTTATTATCAATAGCATCAATGTGGAACAAGATTCTTGAAATCAATTGGAAACGGCAGTTTGCTGATATAGAAAACGAAAAGGATGGCGATGAACCAATCGAGGGCACGAATGGTGCCACCAAGAAGAAGATGAATGGTATTAATGACAAGATTAGGGGATGGTTGAGTGCTATAGAGGTTCCTCTCTATGGCGCTGCCGTATTAGCCATCATAATTATTGGCGAGAGGAACTTCTGGAGTCACCAGGTTAAATATCAGACCGAGCCTATTGCGAGCATTGGTACGTTACACATACTTCGGAAGAGGTCGATCCCCTCTAATGTAAAGTGGGGTTACTGACCATGACGATCTATTTTTTTTTAGGTCAATGGGCACCCATTGTTGGCACAGGGCTTGCGGTATTCGGATCGCTTTACCTTTTAATAGCAGAAGACGTGGAGGAGATCCACCAAGATATGGAGACTGAATCAGGTAATATGCTGGATCGTACATACACAACGACCGCAGCACACCCACGGCATTCAGCGTCGTCCAACTCCGCCGCAACTCACGACCCAGGTTCTCGAACTTCGAGAGAAATGACCCATACGACTACTCTCACTACAATTGTTTCAGGACAAGGCAAGCACGACGCTGGTAATAGGCGGAAAATCGCACAGACCTTGACAATGATGGGAAATTATTTTACCATCGCATCACGCGGCCGGTACGACGATACCGCTTTCAAGCGTGGCAAGGCCGTCGATTTCCCCGAAATTCCAGGGGAAGATATGAGAAACCCAGAGCTAAACCAAATTCGAAAGGCCTACAACCACGAGCGAGACGCATCTGGGAACATTACGCAACTGAATTCAAGAGCGGGAAGTCCTTCGCCTTCGCGTGCTAGTACTCATTCTGAGTCGAGACGAGATCGCGAGCAAGATGTAGATGGAAACCCAGGGGAACCTTCGATGAGGCGATCTCGACGAGATACTCTTGAGGTGCCGGCATCTCCAAGTTATCGCACTCATGCACGGGACAAACCGTCCGAATCTTCTATTGCGTCCGTTTCTACTCCCGACCAACGAGACGCGCCAAGTTCACCTACGATCATAGTCTCTTCGGAGATGGAGAACAACCCCCCTTGACGGTCTAACCTATGACGAGCTGCTCAGAAGCTATGTATCCAAGACTTGAGAGAAGTTATTGTACACAAAGTCGATTTACGATCCGTGCTTCGCTCCCGTTCTATCACATCGCTCGGGCTACTCCTTCGAACCGAAAAAAAGCATATCTGTTAGAATACCAGAAAGAATACATCAAAGAAGATCTCGACTATATCACTTCGATCGTTATGCGACATCAAAGCCCCCCGAGTGCGGCCTTACTACTGTCGCCAAACCCAAACCCGCCGAGGCCTATTCTCCACAGCGAAGGCACGAAGCGAGCCCCCTATTCCCGCCGCTCAGGGGTTGCTTAGACAGCCTATATCACTACTCCGATTTATGTATTTACTGAGCAATACATATCACTGGTGAACATCAAATTCACCTCTGAGCACTGGTCATTGTCGTGGTACATCATTCTAGGAGATGGAAAGTGTGGACATTGTGTGGTGCGTGCACACTTTGTTTTCGATTTATGAGAAATATGCTTTAGATTCAGGAAATATTGTGAAAACGATACAAAGTAATAGAAACGAGAACGCTTTTAGAGTAGTACACATCCATATATACCGAACTTCCAAGTCCTTCATTGAGAACACTTTCTTCTGTGAGTTTACAGAGCCAGTGGGAATTCATAGTTGCTATCAACATCTTATGAAAAACTCATCAATTGGAAAAAGATGATTCTGATGCAAAGCACTTCGCGAATTTCAAACCGAGATGTTTCTTTTCAGCTACACTGCACATGCAGGGTTTCTTCAGCTTGCATAACAACAAGGCTCCCATTGTAATACCCCGCAAACCCTCTCCATTATTCTGTCTCCAACTCCACCGCAGTCAGTACCTAAAAAGCTACAATGGCCAACAAAATCAAGACCTACTTCCTCGTTCCCGGCTGGGATTTTCCTGTCGGTTCCATCACCCTCGGCAGCATCATCGACGATGTCGCTAGACCTCAGCCTACCCTCTTCGCACCAGAACGCTCGGCCATCGACACGAAAATTTTCCCGTCCGACAAACATGATTTCTCTTCCACGATCGGCCAATCTGGCAAAGGCCATTTCGGTCTCTTCGCACGATTCCTGCAGAGTTTTGGGCTCGGCGGCGAGGCGAGCGTCAAGTACGATAGCGATCATGTCGAAACTTATGCCTTCAAGCATATGCATACGGAGTGGTTTGTGCCGAGTAAGGCATTTGTGCAGATGGCTGTTGGGGATCAGGTGGTTCGGGATTATTTGAAGCAGATCGATTATGAGAGCCCGGTGTATATGGTAACTGGTATCAAGACTGTCAGGGGAGCAAGCGTTACGACTTCATGGAAGAAGGGTCGTGAGTGGAAAGCATTTTTGGGCGTTGATGGGGCTTCTGCTGGGATTCCAGTGAGTGTTGGCCCGAGTGGGGAGAAGGATTCTGCGACTTCGGCAGAAGCGACCTTTGAGAATTCATCGAGGATTGTGTTCGCGTATCGCTTGGTACAGATCAAAGTTACGGCCAAGGATGAGACCAAAGTGAAGGATTATACATCTGGAGCCCTGTTTGGGATCGGAAGTGGACAAACAGACTCGGAATTGGAACTAGCACCAGTGATAGAGGAGTTATTGGAGAAAGATTTTAATGCTGTGCTAGCATTTGAGGAGAATGAGGACAAAAGTGCGCGGCAATGCCTTTGTGTTTTACCGGGAGGTGAATTTCTCACATGAACTTTTATATAGGAGGAAAGAGGCATATGATTATCATGAGGTAATGACCTGAAATAGAGAACCTGTGTTTCCATTATTGACCTACTAAAACTCAACACTTCGCTTATCAATACCGTGCGGATGGCAGCTTCTCCTTCTTGCCTCTGTTGCAATATTTCACCCCAAGGTGCCAATATCGGGATGAGTAAACTGCGTAGTTCCCAAGGAACATGAATCTGCTATGCAAATGAAGACTAGCTTATAAAGGGTTCCTCTTATCTTGGTATGGTGACTAAGTCTTGTGTTCGCTAACTTCGAAATTTGATGTCGTATATACGTACCAGTTCGAGAACCGTGGGTAGACGATAAAGTGGTCTTTCCATGGTCCAGAACTCTCGCCGCAAGCAACTTCTTTTGCTCGCTTTCGACCAATTTCGCTTGCTGCCTTTTAGAATCTAGTAACTTATCAGTCTATGCTACCAATGAGAACATAAGTTGCTTGCCTTCATCGGTGTGGTTATTACAAGTGCCAATTTTTTGCTCTTAACACCACCTCAATTGCAATCTCAGTGTCACGAGACCACCCCTAATACCTCGCAAGCTCGGAGCGCAGCCCCTCTTAGTCCCAAACTGGGGGAACGATTCCTGAACGTGTGCGAAAAGCCAATAGAATTAGGTCAATCGATTAAGATAAGGTGTATGAACTGAATAATAATAAAAATTCCTATTCATTTAATTCAATAGATAACCCCCTAGGCCTTGACACTCAGTCCTACATGATGCTCATACATGAAATTGACGCCAACCAGTAGACTCCAACCACCTAATTCCGTTACAATATTAAATTTCGTCTTTTCAAATTCCACCATCCCATGTCCACTATCTTTCAACATAATATCCACCTGATAACATGGTGTGAAACTGCCGCCGGCGGTTGTATATGTCTTCAGATCATTGGGATCTATAGGTACTCTGAAAAGATTATACGCATTCACAAAAGACTCAGCAACTATATTGTCGGTTGACCCCGGGTCATAGATAAGCTTTACAGCCTCAAAGTTGCCATTGGGGAATTTAATCAGTGCAGCACCGGTGAAAGCTTCGGCCCCAGGATTTCCAAGGGCTGTTGGAATATATGTGCTGTTGGTCTCCGTAGGATCCAGGGCAATGGGCGATTTGAGCATTCGGGTCCCGATCCCAGCTTCTGACCCAGGGTCGTTAAGGACTGTAGGTACGTCTGTAATTTCGGTCTTCTTGAATTCCGGGGTTGTTTGCACAGGAGTTGGGCTTGAATTTTGCTCGGAAGCAGCGGGAATTATACAATTCCATGATTCTATACTCCGAGTGTCATCTGTTGCAGAATCTACGTCATTAACCGAGTTTGCATTGTCATCGGTGGGTCTTTTTGGTAGCGGGAGCGCTCTAAGGGCTATATCAACTTGATGACGCCCAATATGTCTTTTTATTCGATTCCTTGAAGAGACTTGCTCAGCGCAAAAGGGGCATGCTGCCACCGACTCAGATCGAATCTGCCGTTCGCACCCGGTAGCGAACGCTGAAAGCAAAGCCACTGAGGAAAATTCGGGATGATGAATGCTGACGTGGCTCATAAACTCCGTCTTCGTGATGAATGTTTTGTTGTTGTGTGTAGGGCAGACCCATTCTTTCCTGTGAATGTTAAGTTCATGCTCGAACCATTCATGGCGACTTCCAAACAATTTTTCATGATGCCCACAATCCCTAAAGGTGCATGTATAAGGCTGAAGATCATTATATACATGTTTTCTGAGAAAGGTTAGCGCAGCTAAACTCAACATTGCGACGTGCCTACCTCCAGTTGTAAGTGTCTTGTGGGGCTATTAGCAGGTAACAATACGGGCACTGGAATGGGTCGCCTCCCAGGACAGCCGCAGCGGGCGGATCCGGCACCTTAGGCCTAGCAATATCGGTCGAGGATGCAAAAGAGGTTACAGATGAAATATCTGAAAAGTCGGATAACTCTGCCAATCCTTGTATTTGTAAACCAGTCGGCTGAGGATCACTTTCTGTTTCGGCTGGCGAGGTTGTCGCATCGACTTCGTCCCCCGAAAGTTCATCATCGTCAACGCTCCCCAAGAACTTAATGTGATGTGTGGCGCTATATTCGAAGAACTTTCGGCGTTGCAAAATCGCATTGACAAGGCGTTCAATCAGAAATTCCTCAGCCAGTGGGAACATTGCTTGAGCATAGAGCTTATCAACCGCGTAGAATTGCGACACATCGATTGATCTCGATTTCATATATCTATCCAATGGTGCCGGATTGTGAAGTGTGACCGCCATGCGCAGAAGAGAACTAGTGATAATGCGACAGCTGTTCTCCAAACGGCCAATCTTACGTTCAGAGACTCGAGAATTTGGCGTTTCATCTAGTGACGAATCCGAATCCAAATCTTTCGAACTGAGCTTTTTTGCATGAGAAGCTTTGTTTACTGTGATCTTCGGTCAATTTCAAGCCCTTAAAGTAGGAAAATAATTCAAGATGCTACATGCAAAGTGCGTCTCACGATAGCGAACACACATGAAGTGAATATTTCGATGACAGTTGGAAGACTTACGCACCTTTCTTGAGAATGATAGCCAGATCCCCTAAGAGCCTCAAGACAACTGTCCGAGTATGCGAAGAATTTTTCAAACGTTGATCCAGAGATTTTGTGCCTTTACGCCTAGCATAGAGATTGAGGTCCCATGCGATAAATCTGTTGTTCTCACCGTTTATCCACGATAGTTGGGACGAAGGTCTCTTTGACCGAGGATCACTGGCAACTTCGGACAGGCTATCGAAAAGCCCTATACATTCTAACACCTTCGAAGGTATTGAGGCCATGGCGCTTCAACAGCCGGCTGTCATACGAGCGGTGCTGCGGTGGTGAGGTTGTGGTTGATTGCTGTTAGGGGAGCATGCCACTAAACCTAATCAAGCTTAGAGGAATTTATTAATAAGCACAAAAATTGTGCTATCCTGCAGCCCCGCAAATTGGCCAAACAATACGGATGCAAAGCCAGCGACGGTATGTCTAGTTACTACGAAATCATGCGAGCCTCCGGGCATGATTTACGTGTGCCACCTGTAAGCATCTTCAGTTCTTTGCTTTGTGTTCCGATATTGAGTGGCTAACTTGCCTCACGAGCTACGCTAGCTAGCCAGTATCCCAGCCTTACCTGGTAGCGCATGTGGGCTCTCCGTCCTCTCCTATATACTCAGACTTCGAATAAGCCCAGCGTCTCTTTTTGCTTGGCAAAATGACTGCTGGCGTACAAAAGGCGTTGCTGGTTGTCCGAGCGCTGAACTTTATCATTGATCTGAGCTCTGATTATCTCGAGGCGGTGGAGGATCCAAGATACAAAAAGAAGAAAAAACGAGAAAAGCAGCAGGTCCGAGACCTTAGAAATACGCTACAACCGGAATTGGTGATTTTCGAAAATACCCTCGGCCATGCCCTGGGTTCGTGGTACAATTTGGAAGATGGGGACAGCAAAGAAATGCAAGCGGCGTTGGAGTTAACCTTGGGTCCTTCTTTCGGCCCGTATATTGATATCCTATCGCTGCTAAATGGAGAGCTACGGGGCTTGGCTATAGCGCTCGATATTCACGACGACGAAAAGGTTAGTAGAATAATTTCATTATCGAATTCTGCCCTAAAATGGGAACCTTACATGAATTCGACTCATCGTTCTTAAATCACGCCGCTTTTCTAGTCTAGTGCGTGGATAGTAAGCATTCCTTTTCTTTCATATGTTCCATTTTGCTGGCTCTTGACCATCTCATTCCGTGTATCCTTGCATTATGTACAGTACACTCTAACACATGCTAAAGGCCCCATGGGCGCAAACCAGCTCGTCCATAACACACTCGCGGTCTTGGACAGAGGCAATCGAACATCCGGACCCAAGATTTTCTCGCGACGATGCATTTGAGTATCGCTACTCCATATTCTTGGAGGCTCTGGATAGTCCGCAAACAAGTGACAGGCTTACCTGCATTCAAAATTTAAACGAGAGACTTCGCTGCCTGTTGCAAAGAGCGCAGCGTAAAAAGAAGCTTAAGCGAGCAGAACTCGATGCCCTTGAAACCCTTAGAAAAGACGCTTCTACGATTGCACGCGTCCTTGATCAAAAGTTCGGACGCCGATGTAAATGTAAGTACAACCATAGGGCTATTTTGAGAGTAGAGAGCATGATCGAACGCTCTTCCTACAACACGAAAGTTGGGTCGCTTGCCGCGCAGCCTATCAAACTTTCACTGGTATTCAACAACACCCCTAAATCCCGTTTCATTTCACGCCATAGCTGGAAATGGGCCGAAGTGGACATCAATGTTCTCCCGCAGCACGATCCAGTTTTGACCTCTGACACCACTGAATCAGAAGACTACAGAAGACATAACCCTGAAAAACATAGCAGAAAAACAGCACTGGTGAATTTAGTCAAGGCCCATTTCCGAAGACAAAGTACGGTCTCTGGAACGAGTTCGATTCCGGCACACTATCCTTGCCACGAAATTGATACATCAGAATCCTCTAATTTCCTTAATAGTACGGAGCTCGGAGCACTCGCACTATTTTTTCAGCGCCCCACAGCAGCCTATGAGTCTTGGTCATCAATTACCTCATTTGAAAAGCTGCTTGAAGATACTAAGCTCCTCGATTTGAGATTTAGCACCAAGGAAAAGCTTCTTCTTGCGTCGCACTCTTCGGCGAGCATCTTGCATCTGTATGGAACATCTTGGTTGAAACAGACATGGTCGAGCAGTGATATCTACTTGATTCAATCAAATGATAACAACGCTGCTCACTCAAGTCATACTTTTGTGGACCATGAAATTGAGGAAAACCTTGTCTCAAATCTTCCAAACCAAGCACCTTCAAAAACTCATATCGACCCTACAGTATTCGCGCTGGGTATATTTCTAATTGAACTAGCTTTCGGTCAACCTTGGCACAGAATTCGTCGAATTATTTTAAAAGACGACCAGGGAGTAGGACGTCATGCAGAAAGCCTGTCTCAAAATGACTTGGTAGCAGCCAACGCCATCGTCAAACAGTCGGCCGAGTATCCAGTCTCTAATACATCCTGGCTCTTTCAAAAAGAAGGCCCCCTCTACGTTGAAGCAGTGCGGACCTGCATCTGCTGTGATTGTGAGTTTATTTGGTGTCATTTGTCAGTTTTTTAACTTGATTCTCCACTGCTAATTATTATTAAAATATCTAGTTGGAGGCGAACTTTCCCCGGAAGATGGAAACTTCCGCCAGGAATTTTACCAAAGGGTTGTTCAACCCCTCAGTGAAGCTGTCCAAGACTATGAAATACTGAGTGCTTTTACGAGTAATACAAGTGATACTAGAGAGGAGTTACAACTTACAGCTGCAAGAAAACAAACTCAAAATTCATTCAATTTATTTGACGATCATCAGCATAGTAAACCTAACGCGTAAGTTCCTTTAACTCCGTGGCGTAAAGCTCCTACTGATTTCTGCCAGGCCTCAACTCGCTGACAAGTGGTTTGATCTATTTAAAATTAACGTCACTCCACTGCTACCCAAGGATGTCGCGTCTCGCCCAAAGGTGGCATTGTTTGATACGGGGTTGGATCCAAGCGATGCCGCTCTTCGCAACTGGAATGCTCGTATAAAGTACAGAAGTTTTATTCCAGGAGAAGAGAACGATCAACTCGGCAGTGCCAAAGACTCCCATGGTCACGGTACACACTGCACTGCACTTCTTCTCAAAATTGCCCGAAATTCGGAGGTGCTCGTTGGACGCGTTACGAAAGGAGACCAGCTAGAAGACCCGGAGTATATCGTGGGGGTAAGTAAACCGTAAAGCTGTTAAACTTTAGCTGCCAAAGCTAATAAAAGTCCACAGGCCATCTATTGGGCAATTTCAGAGAAAGTTGATATAATTTCAATGTCATTCGGGTTTCCACGCTATACACGAAGCTTAACAAGTATTCATGAAGCAATACTTTTAGCGCATAATAAAGGCATTGTCATATTTGCCGCATCTAGCAACGGTGGAGGCAACAGCGGGCTTGCCTATCCTGCAAATCAAAGCGAAGTCATCGCAATTGGTGCCGCGGATGGGCTAGGAAACAAATCGGACTTCACGCCAGGGCCGTACCCAGACACCAACAACTTCAGCACTCTCGGCGAAGGCGTCAACTCATCATGGCCTACAAGTATCGGCCCAAGTAGGACTAAAATAATGTCTGGGACATCAGTGGCAACTCCGATAGCAGCTGGCATAGCAGCCATGCTACTGGACTATTTGAAGCAGCTTCCGGATGACGTTGATGAGGATCTTGACTTTCAATTGAGAAAGCTTGAACGCAAGCAAGGTATGGAAGCTGTTTTGTCAACGTTGACGACGAGTAGGGATGGGTTGAAATATATAGCGCCGTGGACTTTGTTTAATCAAAGTAGGAAGGAGGCTATTCCTCAAGTGCTTCTAAATGCGTTGCGCGATGTGTAAGATTGGAACTTGCGTGAGTATACGGCACTACCGCTATATAGGTATTGGGTTAAGAAGAAGCTAATACAGGTTGGATTTTGCAGAAGACGCGCTTTAAAACAATGTCGCCGGAGCAATTCCAACCTGCCCGCAAGGATTTTCATCAGGACGAGAGAGGATATTGCGATTGACACATCAGTTTTGTATCATATGCAATGCTCGGGTTTCTAGTTTTAAATTTGTTCTATTAAAGCTAGGAAGGATCTAGTGGTCTTACAATTTTCCCATCCACCGTCTTAAACAAAAGCAACCAACCCAAAGCACACCGCTGAACAATTCATGGCATCATAACTTCAACTATCATTACACACGATCACGCCACGCAAGATTATTCCACCCTACAAATCCTGCAACGCATGTACTTGACTCTCTCCACTAACCCTTTTCCCGAAAATCTTCACATGCGACGGAACGCTCGAATGCGTCGAGTTCACATCTCCAAGTGCATAAGGCGCAGCTTCCACATCTCGGCTATTCGGATTGCTAGCTTTGCTATTGTTGCTAGCGCTGTTTCTGCTGGCTGTGAAGTTTGTAGATCGTTGGGAACGGAGGGATAGGGCACTGCGGATGCTATGGAGGGCGTCGTGGATACTGAAGTGTGCGAAGAGGTAGGAGAGGGTGGGGAGACAGGCGGCGATTAGGGCGAGGCCACATTCGAGAAGGGACCACCAGAGGCCGACTGTTAGGGCTTCTGAAGGGGGTGGGTTAGTGGTATTTTGAGGTGATTTAGGGGAAGAGAAGTAAGAGGGGGCTTACGATTTTGATCGACATTTGGATCTTCTGCTGAGACTGCGCGAATAATCATCACATAGAGAGCGAGTCGAGCGGCAGATGCGCCAACAGCACTGCAAAGTAAAACATCAGCAAAGAAAGCTTGAAGCGATCAAGGGGCAACATACGCAGCAGCCAACAACAAAATACCACTAACACCAATCTTCTTCTTGGTCGCCAATCGCAAGTTCCAAATCTGCACCTCAATTAGTCACTTCATCCTCATATTATAGAGATCCAGGCACATACGAAAGGAAGTGGCATCAAGAATATCAACACATCAAGTATAAGATCGGAAATCGACAAGCCGTATTCGCTGGTAAACCCAATCGGACAGTATTCTTCAATCGCAGGAGTGTTTGCCCAATTCGCCCAGATATGCTTGCCGCAAGGGAAAATTACAAGGAGGAGGAATGTAAAAGTCCAGAGGAAGATCACTACCTGCGCAACGAGGGTTACGGTGTCGAAGATTTTCTTTTTGTTGACGACGAAGAGGCGACGGTAGAAGGCGACTACGCTCATTTTTATACAGCCGTATGCGAGCATCATGAAGATTTGGAATGGGAATTGGAGCTGGGAGTGGTTAGCTTCTTGCGGCTGGATTGGGACTGTGTTGAAATTTCGCACCTTTTCTAGCAATTCGTATTGTGGGGAGATATAGTCTTCTAACTCATCATCTGTGAGATCCGTTGGCGTCGCTGGCGCTGGCCAACCCATAACTTTCTTTGCAGCTCCTATGGGATTGTCAGTAATTATTCGGCAACCTTTCATACTGCGAAGAGGAATGAACATACCATAGATGAAGACAATTCCCATAGCAACAACCCATAACTATTGACCATCCAAACCAAGTCAGTTTATCTTCTTCACGATAATAATTCTCAATTGGTGTGGCAGTAAAGAAATTGACGCACCAAGCCCCCAACTATCAGCCAGTCATCAGTACCAATCCTAACCTTCTGCGCACTCCTCGTGTAGAACCTCAGCGCGACAGTGAGAGCGCAAACCAGCGGGAGCGCAACCCCAATACCCATGCAATCGCTGCCATTGACAAACTTGAACGTAAAGTCAAAATCGGACGACATCGTGAAGCATGCGCAACGAATGCCCCGCGCCTGTTAGACACCAACAAACCGGAACAAAAAATGCGAGGCGATTATGGAGCAAATCTGACTGTGCAAACAGACGAAAAAAAGCTCGAGGTACTCCCGCGGTACTTAGGTGCTTCGGGACGAAAGCAGCATGACCTATGGAGTGACACAATTGGCGCTAAGAGTTAAGCTAAGCGCAGCAGTGTGGCTGCAGGTGCATGAACGGAACGATACATTCAAACTGCTGAAAATGGATCCAGGTCGAAAATCCTGAATTTGCAACGTCTTGATAGGATTCCTTTCCATGCCTCGGCTCTGCATGTACAAGCAGGAAGAGGAAGGAAATCATTAGCGAACACTTTGTAATCCATGTTTCTTCTGCTCATCGTATCAGCGGGGCCTGGCGAATTATCTGGAAATGGGTTCGTATCGGGAAGTTTACGGAGCCAATGATTGCGCGATTTTGCTCCCCCTTTGCCCCACTCGCTTAGCCCCCACGAGGTTTTCGGCGAATTTCATCACCGCGATTGAGGTAAATTTGGAGATTTTAATATCCTAATGCCATAGCCTATATGGCATGCTTCACTGGTTCAACTTTGTCAAGGAAACTACGTCAACTGAAAAATAAACTCTCAATTGCATGTCGTTTTTCACATGCCAAGAGCAAGAGCCAAAGCTCGGTTAGCATTGCCTGCTACTCTTAAGGAGCAATTTCGTAAAGAATCCCATCAAAGAAGTCCACAGCACTCTGTGAATTACTCTGCGTTTTCAGATTGAACACAGGTTTAATTTAATGGCGGTTGCAATGCTTGAGGCTTCTAATATCGCAGTATAGGCTGATCAAGGAGTGGTAACCCGGCGATGAAAAGCGTTGCAATGAAAGTAACGTTTACTATTCAGTTGTGGGTCTAACCCAACCAATCAAAGAGGAGACAATTCTTCTACCTAATGCACATACCAGGGGAGGCATTTGGCGTCTATTTTCTAAAGTTACACACCCAGTTTTAACCTCAATTCTCTCTGATAATCTGGTAAAATGAAGCTCAAAATGGGAGATATCTTGAAAACGGGAGACCTCTCCCATTATGACCTCAATTATCTATGAAGGTCTTGCTCTCTTTACCCCTCGAATTACTTACCGTCCTCCTCTTCCACAAGAGAAATATCGGGAGTATCACACATGCTCGTATGAGGATATTCGGAGCTTCAAAAGGGAATCCGCATTTAATTCTACATCCTTAGAACACAAAGATAGAAGTTCCGTGCTACAAAGTTCATTCTTTGCGGAGAAGCCCTAGGAATAAGTACGGCTATGGCTTGAAGGAATGGGTGATCATATGCAGGCTCCCCCGGAAAGGAATCTTCTACGAAACGGAGGCAGAGATGTGGATGACATCTCTCGAGATTTGAAGTGAATCGGTCCTAAGTTGTAAGCATCGGAGTATATACCCAGATCGGTACTGGGTACAAGCGCCTAGTCAGAGATCTGCATCTGACAGTGTAGAAATTTTCGGGAGATCAAGATCCGTGACTGCAGTTGGGTACACCGCAGACAGCTTCTTTGTACTTTTCAAGCAATGGATTGAGCCTTTTGATATGGTTTTGCTTGGCGTGAGATTGTACAACAGTACAGATTTTGTATAAACACTCAGTTTGGTCAGGCTATCAAACTTCAATGGATGTTGGCTTTGGTTGGTGGGGTTACAGGGTCGGGCCGGCGCTTGGCTGGGGTACAGAACACTATATTTCTGCCTCCTTAGCCCCTCTTCACCACGTACGACAACCGAGCATACGCCAGCTCAGTCCCCATTAAGAGCACAGCGTCGGCGTATCACCTCACCACTGCAGCAAGACCACAACACCCTCACCGAATCACCCCTTCATCAACCACAACAAAAATACATCACCGCCCTTTCAACCTTCCTTTGCGCACGGCACTTACACCCGCCAAGAAATCACGCAAACATTCCCAAACCTCCCCCCTTTCCGTCCATACCATTCACAAAGGATTCCTCCCTATCGTCCCACCTATCACTACCACTACCATCACCATGCCTATGCCTCCAGAAGCCTTCGGTTTCGCAGGTGGCTGCAACTGCGGTGCGATCCGCTTCAGCGTCGCGGTGCCACCCGTTGAACAACGCCCCCTCCACCCTTTCTCCACGAGCGAAGACCCCGTGCACCTACCCTTCGCATGTATCGATCACTGTAATAATTGCCGGCAGGGAAGTGGTGGAATGCTCCCAATGGCCCTCTGCGTTCCAATATCTATGGTCAGCGCCTCACTCATTCCCCGCTCCCAGGCATCGCTCCCTAGCCTCCCTCCGGACTCGGAGACAGACCGAGACAAGCGCAAGAGGGCCACCGAGGAGCAGCGCGGTCCCTGGGTGCCAGCAGCAGAGATCTTTGTGTCCGGCGAGGTCCCTGGTGACTCGTTCTTGAGCCACTACGATTCATCGGTTGGCCGTCGTCGCTGGTTCTGTGGACGTTGCGGAACCCATATGGCCTACATCGCCTTCCCCATGCCCCCCAACTTTCCCGACATGCTGGATATCTTCATGGGTACCGTTAATCGTGAAGATCTGGCGTCGGGTGCACTGACCCCGGAGAGGCATTTGTGGTGGAATTGCGGCATCGATTGGGTTCAGGGGTTCGCTACGGAGGGACTTGGCAAGCTGCCAAAACATCCATCTTTCAAACCGAGTGAGTACGTCGAAGAAAAGCCTTGAGAGGCCGGCAGGTGGGAACACAAACGTTTGGCAAACGATACACTGGGTTGTACGTACCGTGGGACGAATCATAACACAACATGGAACAATGGAATCAAAGGCACCTGATTGCCGGCCTTTTTCTTTCTTTTGGGATGGTATCACTGCAAGAGCGTCAGCGCCTCGTGGATGCAGGTATGATGGCGTTGTACTAAGAAACCAATGACAAATATCACTTCAATCCCCCCCTCCTTCGCAGCACACCACCATCTCCGTGACATCCAATAAAGAGCAGTGCTGATATGTGAGGTTTGGACCGTGCAGTGTGCGGCTTACTACCCCGGCAGCATTGCCTTAACCTTAAACCCACTTCAATCCACTTTTTGACCCCATCTTGAAATAGGGCTTATTGTACTTCGTAATCCGCCATTCTGCGGGGTTAAATCATAACTAATCCTCAGGGGACCTCTACGACGAGAGGCAAAGTGCAGAAGATAAGCATAAGACCAATCGTAAGTACGTAAGGACCATCGTGCCACCTTCCTCAATGACGCAGGCTCACAGAATCCAAGTCTCGGGCATTCAAATCCCCACCAGAAGGATCGAGGTCCTCGCAGATACACACAGACAAGACAGCCCACACAACAAGAGAAAGATCATCGAGTCGGTGTGTTAATGCGCTAGAGTAGGGCTAGCTGCATACTTTCATGTATATTCCCTCAAATCTTTTAGTTATCCACCGCAGGACGGACAAACTCCCCAGAATGGACAACCCCATCATGTCCGTAAGACAGGACTGGCTCTGGCTGCTTGCCACCTCATCGTCTCCGAGTTGTACGCTTGAACGAGTAGGGCTGAGGTAAGTTGCGAGACAAGTTTGTGAGAAACTTGATAGCCAGCTTTGCATGCCTATTTGCCTAGCCACAAACCCCACCTTTATACTCAACTTCCAACCCCTTCTCTCTTACCTTTGTCAAATTCTTATAGCTTTTTTCTTTGATCCGAATCACAGCTTCTAAGCCATCACAATGCAATTTCCAGTCCTCGCCCTCCTCGCCGCAATCCCCCTCGCCCTCGCGGCTCCAATCCCAGGTAAACCTAACATCATCTCATTCTCCCAATCAACAACACAATTAATCCTGCTACCGCTACCATGATTGGTTTTGAATATCACTCCAATTGTCCTGTTTGGCTCTCATTGTGTCGGACCATTTGAGAGAATTGATGTTAGAATGGGAGAGTCTCTCCATTTTGTGACTTCAATTCTCCACAGATATCTGGAACAATAACGTTGAAATAAAGAGATGTTGCTCTAAACCAACGATCACAAAACATATCAAAAAAACAAAACAAAAACTAACCCCTCCAGCGGCCGAAGCAGCCCTCGAAATCCCCCGCTCTCCCGCCCCCTCAATCCTCAACTACGACTACTCAGCTTCCCCAGAAGAAAAACGCAACGCCGAAGCCGATGCTCTTGAAATCCCCCGCTCTCCAGCACCTTCAATCATCAACTACGACTTCGATGTAGAAGTGAAGCGCAGCGAAAGTGCGGGACGTACCGCTATCAGCGTTCTTGAAATCCCGAGATCGCCAGCACCGGCAATTTTGAGTAATAACCCAGCCAAGCGCGAGCATAGTCATAATGGAGATACGAAGCGTGAGCTTGAGGTTCCGAGGAGTCCGGCGCCCAGTATTCTTGGATATGATTTTGAGAAGAGGGTTGAGGAGGGGTGTGTTCCTCATTGTGGCTAGGAGTTTGGCGTGAGAGTTGGTGTGATAGGTGGAGGATTTTGGCGATGAGGAGGGTGGTATGTAGGGGAAAGGGGTTGTTGGGTTTACTTGGAAGTTGGAAGGTGCTCTAGGGTTGCGATTCGAGATTTATGGGGTACGAGAGGAGATCTTATGGTTATTGAGATAGTGTTATGCAATTAAGGTTGAATGAATTGACAATTATTTGAAGTTTATCTAATTCGTACCAAAAAATTTCCATTAAAGAACTTGACTCAAATTGAACCTGTGAAAGAAGACAAGCTCAGGTTTTGTTTTTCCATTTTTACGATAAGCTGCTCGTCATAGGTTTGAACAAGGACTTACCACAATAATGAGTTTGGAGCAGCCCACTCTCTCAGAAGACTCTCCCGTTTTATTCTCATTGTGCCGGGGTTTCAAAGAGAATTTAGGTTAAAATGGGAGAGTTCTCCTGTTTTCAGATCCTCTCCCGTTTTAAACCTCATTGTACGAGACCCTTACAGAGAATTGAGATAAAAACGGTAGTAAAAGGGTGGCGCTTCAAACCAGTATCAAACAGTTTGTGTACTAATACTTCAACAAAGATTACATTCATATCATCGTGAAATACAGAATACTATAGGACCAAAAGAATAAAACGCCATGGTATACCAAGAAATTACAGCCTTCGAATCCATATCACAACAGAAAATCAACCACAAATCAAACGCCCAAAGACACCTCCCACTCCTCCACCATCAATAAATATACCCATCATCAGCTCTCTCAAGGAGACACCTCATCCTCATCAAAACCCGGCCAAATCTTCCTTATCCTATCCACATGCGGCGACCCCGGTGGACAATACCGATACCTCAGCAACGGATCAATATGATCGCTCGGTCTGACATCCCTCCAACAACTAGCATGCTCCTCCGCATATTTCTCCAGTTTACTCCAGTCGCGACACACGCGCTTCTGGTTGACGCCCGGACTGCCGGGGTGCTCGAAAGATGTATAGCGTGGCGTGTCGTCGGCGTAGCAGATCGTGTCTTGTAGCTGGGAGTCGAGGCAGTGTTGGGTGTGGGAGTAGGGGAAGGTGAGGGTTAGGTTGTTGTAGAGTTCGGTGATGGTGAGGCGGAGGATTTTCTGGAATGTGTTAGAGGTGGGAATGGGAGGGATGGATGGAGACGGACGAGGCAGTGGATGCTATGGTAGGCGTTGAGGAAGTAGATTCCTTTGCTGTCATCCCAGGGAAAGGGTTGGGCTTCTGGCAG
This sequence comes from Hymenotorrendiella dingleyae, assembly GCA_003988905.1. Lineage (NCBI taxonomy): Eukaryota > Fungi > Ascomycota > Leotiomycetes > Helotiales > Helotiaceae > Hymenotorrendiella > Hymenotorrendiella dingleyae. The sequence continues at coordinate 43,729 of QYAP01000306.1, forward strand.
TCCGAGGGATTCCGAGTAGGTATTATCTAAAGCAACGTTTCCTGGGTCGTGGTGGAGATTTGCCCATGATTCTTCGGTGAGAGTTGCATTCTCGCTATCGTATTTTCCGTAGTGTACGAAAGTACGTTCAGTGTCCCATTTCAGTCCAGCTATTTCAGAATTGTGAGCATGATTCTTAAACTGTGCAAGTAGAATCAATGCTTTTGGTACTTACCATACGGAGTTGTATTATTGTCATTGTCACGAGTGAGACTGGTGACTTTGAACAGCGAAAATATGTTGAGTAAGATAGAGAGTAGAAGAGCGCCGACTAAGAGAACTCGTGATCTGGAGCCATGCCAACTTGGACGGTATTGCGGATAATAGTGCTCATCGTCCTGCTCACTTTGGCGTTCAAGGGGCTTATACTCTACGCTATTCGTCATGATTGATGAAATGAGGTGAATACCAGGAAACCCGTTCTGAACGATATCTGTGAGCAAGATAAAAAAGTATATTGCTTGGCATAACACTCGTCAAGTACAGCAAGAGGGGTTTTTGCAGAACCCCACTAACAGTAGTACGAGGGGGGCGAAAGGCTGATTAATCTGCCCATGTATCATTGCTTGCTCGTAACATCCAACGTCTTTTCGGACGTGGAGCCGAAAACGTCAGCTATGCATTAGCTCCAGTTCAGCTATCAGTGAGCCCCTCCAATGAAGTGGTCAACTGTCTACCTACTCCGTGGTACCAAAGTACTTCGGTAAAAGTAGAAAAACACCCGAAGGCAGACATGTGTACCAAAAATGCAAGGCAGGTAGGCTAAAGGAAACCGCAATAGCCACCCCTGCAAGGCGCCTGCACGTCCTTACGATGATCGTTCCAGCTCGGCATATCCACCACAACAGGCATGGGGTCAGTTAGGCCGAATCGCCGGTACTTTGCAGAAATGGAATGCAGGACCGATTCACCTCGTTGCTCCCCCCGTATCGGGAATCTACTTAGATGCTATGTATCCATCCATGAGTGTCTGCTGCCTTACACTTTGCTGAGCACTGGCGCTTGCCTTACCAACAATGATCACCCAAGATTGGATGGCATGTGTGGGAGAATGCCGGTGAATATTGCTATCTCAGCTTTGCCAGCTCTGCTTCCTTTGTTTTGTCTTCATGTGTCTTGATGTGAATCTAGCTGCTCTCGCCCCGAATCTTTCTTTCCTTTTACTGTCTTTACGTTCTCAACAACGTCTTTCGTTCAAACATGGCGCAAAACTCGGTACAAGGCTCCAGCGCAGCCGTAGATAGCGAGAAATCCTATCATCAGATCGCTGGCATAGTCGGCAATGCGCCCGTTGATCCAAACCTTGTATCGTTAAACCATTCGGCAGAAGGTTCCAATACAGCCATAGATGGCGAGAAATGCGATCCTGAAATCACTGGTATAGTCGACGATGCGCCCGCTGATCCAAATCTTGTGGGGTTCAGTGAAAATGATCCTGAAGATCCACGGAACTGGTCACGGAAATACAAGTGGTTTCTTGTCGGAATGATGTCAGCCATGACAACTATGGTGTGCGTACCGTACTACAAACTGAAAACTTCAACTGAAACCAGCTTAGGAACCTAGGCACCTTGATGTGTACGCCCGCGGTGCCTCTCATTGAAGAGGAGTTCCATTCCAAAGGAAACAACATGTACAGCATCCTACTCGTAACAATATGGGAATTGGGTGAAGCCTGCGGTCCTCTGCTTGTGGCACCATTGTCGGAATACTTTGGGCGAATGCCCATTTATCATATTGCGAATATCGGGTTCGTGGTATTCTCAACTGCTTCCGCACTGAGCAGCAACACTCAAATGCTTATTGCATTTCGCTTCTTCAACGGTCTCTTCGTCGCTTCTATCACCTTGAATCCTTCGATGATTGGAGATCTGTTCGTAACAGAGGAACAAGGTACCGGCCAGACGATGATGGGATTCGCGCCTTTGGTTGGACCTGTCTTTGGCCCATCCATCGGAGCATATATTTCAGAGAAGACCAGCTGGCGGTGGATGTTCTGGATGCTGGCTATCGCAACTGGCATTATCGAAATTGCCTTCATCTTTTTCTTTCGAGAGACGTACAAGGTGACGATCTTGAGGAGGAAGACCAAGCGCCTGCGAAAGGAGACTGGGAACGATGCCCTGAGACCGGCCATTGATAGGCCTCAAGGAGCGAAGAGCTTCTTCCAGCAAGCAATCATTCGTCCTGCACGAATGCTATTTCTGTCTCCCGTCATATTTATCATGGCCATATATGTATCGCTGGTTTTTGCGTACATTTACATCCTGTTCACCAACATAACAGAAACGTTTGAAAATAATTACGGATTCTCCACAGGGGCCGTAGGTCTTGTGTACATAGGTTTAGGTAAGGCATCACCCTCCCCTCCGGTCCCTCAGGCACTAATCGATATAGGTCTGGGTATGACGGTTGGAATGTTTCTCTGCAGGTTTACTCTTGACAAATACGTCCGCAAAATGAGTAACCGACAGGAGATGAAGCCAGAACAGCGCCTGTTGCCCATGGTGATCGGAGGAATGGTGATACCTGTAGGGCTGATGTGGTATGGATGGACAGCCGAGAAGCGTGTTCACTGGATTGCTCCCGTTATTGGTTTGGCGCTCTGCGGCTTCTCTTTAGCTGCTACATTGATCCCCTCTTTCAGCTACCTCGTTCATGCATTCGGAATACATTCCGCCTCCGCCATTGCTGCGATTATTACACTGCGTTGTGTGGCAGGTGTTGTGCTACCACTAGCGGGGCCGGCTCTTTTTGGTCGGTTGGGGCTGGGTTGGGGTAACACGCTCTTGGCTTTTATAGCTCTGGCCTTCTTGACGATACCTGTGGTGCTGATGAGAGTGGGCGAACGACTTCGAAGCAATTCTAGACTCGAAATTGTTCACTAAACCTGTGGAAAATATATTAATATTGCAATTCAGACGTACTGCAGAGACGCCAGTAGTGGCATTGACCAATATAAAAAGGGGAGGTTTAGACTTCCTACTACCCAAATTCTGTACTTGCTAAGCAAAACTAGCGCCCGTTAGCGTAGCTTACACTTAATCTATACTCACAAAGTTTACGGCCATCTGAGCACAAAACTAAGGGCTCTGGCTAGCTTCTGGAGAATTGCTGACTTTTGTTTCATTGGGGTTTTTATATAAATTCTTGTCTAGGTCGTTTCTCTGACGTCTTCTCATTTCAGGTTCGATAAGAGTGGATGGATCTAGCTTCATATCAGTACGGTCTCAGCTACATGCAGCAGAAACTCACTTACCTAATTGTTCGAAGGATCACTACTAGTATTCATCAGAAGAGCCTCTCAAAGCCTCACTGCTCTGATCGTCTTTTGTATTGGTCTCGCGAGAAACAAACCACCTGTCAGACACAAGCCAGAAAACCACTCCAGTGCAGAATGTCATAACACTAAGCCCGCCGTACATCCAAGTAAGCTTTGGGTCAACAGCAACAGAATTGATCAAGATGGCCAGTAGAGCGCCTCCCGACATGGTCGAGAGGAAGAGCGCCATAACCAAAGACCTCATGCTCTTGGGCGCCATGGTATACGCACGCTCATAGCCAGTCGTAATAGCGAGTATTTCACCGAGAGCACAGAACAGATTGGCGGGTATCTGCGTCAAAACGTGAACCTGATTCGGTACCTTCCCTCCTAAACAATCGCTTGCGCGTGGGTAATTGTAACAAGGAGGTGAGGTGTAGATCCTATTTTGCAACAGAGCCGCGTACGCCATTCCGATGCTGAGGAGTACGAAACCCAGGGTTACCTTTGCTCTAGGAGAAAACGATATATCCATGTTTCGAAGCCATGGGAATATGAAGCGTTCCAGGAGAGGCACCACTACAATCACGGTTATGGGCCCTATTTCAACGAGCAAATCGTTTGGAATTCCATGGGTTTCCATCGTTCCAGCCATAGACACGAAATTAGTCGTCATCTGCAACCACGCCATAAGGAAAATGGGATAGAAGAGAAATATCTTGCAAGCTTGTAACGCCAATGACAGCTCGTCGACAAAGCTGTCGTCCCACTTGATGGAGCCGTGTTCCTGCGGTAATAATAAGGCGCTTGACTTGGCAGCTTGGAGATTTCGATGTTTCAACCCAATCCACAGTACCCTGAAGGCCTTGGGAAGTACAGAACCGCTAGATGATTCGGAATGCAATCGACTTCTAGTCAAGAGAATGAGAGCAATTCCACATGCAAATACAACCACAGGGACTGTAAATGCGGCCGGAAATCCCAACTTTTGCTCCAGCACCGTCGTAATGAGCGGAGAGAATCCTCCAATGTTGATGCCCATATAAAATAGCGTGAATATCCTAACGAATATGTGAGCATGGAAATCAAGCGCATCTCAGGACCATTGTTACCTTTGGATTGTCAACGTTTTATCCAGGATAACGGACTTCCCGGACGGTAGCTTTCGTATGGTGCCATCAGTCCCCTGGTACTGTTCTGCTAATAAAGGGCCAACATTGGGCTTGATTCCACCCTGCCCGGTAGCCAGCAAGAGAAATGACAAAATGAGGCCAGTGACCGATGCTTTGTAGGCAGGGACAACCAGTAAGGATGAACCAAGCAGTGCAAATAAGCCAAGCAAATAAAACACGCATGCCAATAGAATGGTGTGCAAACGACCCAGATATTGGTCTGCAACAACAGCGCCCACGACGGGAGTCAAATACGATATAAACGTGAAGGACTGGTTCAAGCGCGATGCGCTTGCCTGCCCGAGACCTGTGATAATGTTAACTCGGGGTTCCGATTTCTGCTTATATTACTGATTTGAGAGTTCTGAAATTCTCTCACCCAGTCCACCCGGCCGCAGGCCGTCATCCACAGGGTTCTGGATGTAATTTTGGAGGGGTCCAGAAAGGCCGAAGAACGCAAAGCGCTCGCAAACCTCAATGATGATGATGTACCACGCAGAGGCCGGTAAAGAGTCCGGAACGCGTCGCAAGGCTCTCTGACTTCCATTTTCATCTTCGCCGCCGTCTTCAATCGCGGCCGGCACGGTCAATTCCTCATCGTCGCGAGCGGACGACGCGACATGTGTCTCTCCATCGTGAGAGGAATCCTCAGCAGGGCTCGTTCTCAATGGAGAGTATCGGCCTTTCTGGCTACTGCGAAAGATCCGTTTAAACATAAGAAGGAGCGGTAGGCATTGATTGACATGGCCTTTGTTGTTGCCTGTCGCGCAGCTTATCAACGTTGCGAACTCGGCGAAATCGGACTTGGGGTCGGGTGCACGAACCCGGCTTACTCCCGAATGAAGCTAGATTTGACATGCAATCGACATGCAATCGGCTTTAAGCCCACAAAGTTCACTGCTTTGCGTTTAAACATTTATAAATACCTGATCGTCATTTCCGAAGGGCTACTGATCGTTAAACTATCCTCTCCAATCCACGCCATGTATTCGAGTCTCGGGCCGTCATTACACCCCAACAGAGCACCTGCGGTATACTCCCCCCAAGTAAGTATAGTAAGATACCTAGTAGGTATCTTATCTATCAATTTTGCGTGACAACTTGACAAACACTATTTTTCTTCTCTTTTCTCAGAAGGTTCCCATTCCTAACGATTTTCGCGATTTTCCCAGTCTGTAACCGGGTAACCTAGTTGTGAGAAATATCCCCGGGTAGGTTACCGAAAATAGCATTGGCGAGCACGGAAAGGGGTTAGCACGACGAAGACCTCAGTCTGACAAAGGCATTCATTCATCGTTCTAATCGAACAATGGATATCTCTACTAATTTATTCGAGGGTATATTCGCATATTTCCTATAAAGAAAGATCTCGTGCTTATTACGCGTACTACAGACCTTGGCATAATCATGTGCCACCACACAATCGGCTCTCTCCAATAAAGACCTGAGTATACAGTCAGTCTCATCTCACTTTCGGAACTTGCCAACAAATACACGTAAATTTCTCAAATTCGGGGATTTCCTGTCCAAAATATGGCAGTCTTAAAGTCTGTTCCTTCCGCTCGCTTTCTTTCGTCTTTAAGAACCCGCCAAGTCCAGCATTCACAACACCACAATATCGCAGCTACTATAAACTTCTCCACTTCCACACCACACTGCAACCCATCAGATCGGATACTGAGCGTCGGACTCCATAGTGACCCACAACAAGAGCCCTTTTGACTTATCTTACCAGGCTATCACGATTTACCACTAGCAATTCACCTACAAAGCCATGCCGACTGATGCATCTCTCCATGGCGGGTCGCCAATCAAGCGGTTACCCCTGGAGCTTATTTCTCTCATTTTCGCCAAACTTAAAATGACTTCATCCAATAATTCCGCTTTAATTAACGGCTCCTTGGTATGTCGATTCTGGAAAGACGAAATAACGCCATATCTGTATTGCAATATTGTTCTCACCAACACCAACTCGAGATGCTTCATAGAACGCTTCGATCCCAAATACAGCAACCGCGTCAAGTCTCTGACTCTATACCTCACCCATGCCGATACCTCTACCTCTACCAACAACTATGAAACATCCCAGGAAAAGAAAATGGTAGTACAGAATCTGCGCTCTCTGAACCAAATCATCAGTGGTCTACATTCACTGGCATCCTTTTCTTTTCGTACCGATCGGCATGTTGCTCGGAAAACTATACAATATCTCATCAAAGCGATACCAACAAGCTGCGTGAATCTGGAAATTGATACCAAATCGCTGGATGTTCCTGACGCGGAGTTTCATCTGTGCGAGACGCTGAGAGAGATCCTTCCCCGTATGCGCCATGTTCGACTTCGTCTAAAATACGTGTGTCCAGAAATGTTTGGGAACTTAGTTTATGGCCCCCCCGATAACTCGTCGACTTTCAAACCCATCGTCCTTCCGCATCTCAAGTCCATGGTCGTCAGCTGCATCGGCAACCTAGGAGATCTTTGTGATTTGTGTGCGAAATATAAACAAGACCGAGGGAAAGCGGATGTCACCACGAGTTGGGCGGCCATGGCGAAAGCGTTGGGTCGGGTTACAGAAAGGGGAGCTGAATCAAGGACACAGCGCGTACCAAATATATCGGTGATGGGTATGAATCCTCGCGATAACATGGACCCAAACAGTCACATAACATTAGTCCGCTCCGAAATCTCGACCACGACCTCGTGGGCTATGCCATTCTACAAGGTAGCGCCCCTTCCAGGAGTCTCAGGCTTCTCATTTCTCCGACTCGATGACGGCTCAGAAGTCATCGCACCCTTCCCAGCACTGGAATCTGTTGCCGAGGGCTTACCTTGGAAGTCCACATCCGATGGAAGTAGACTTCCCCGGGCTCTATTGGACACTTCCGATGTCGCTGAGACTTGTATCGCGGTGGATTCCGCTGCTCAAAATTCGATTCGGTGGAGAGCTGAGAATCCCGGGCACGGGAAGAATTGTTTTCTTTGGCAGAGGGAGGCGATGACGAAAACCAAATTGTTGCATGCGGAGAAAAGAGTTGGGCCTGAGCTGTTTTTGAGTCGGAAGCCAGTTGTAGAAAGCACTCCGGTTGGGTAGAGGAGGATCATAATGATCCAGACTCACTACGCGATACACTTGTCAAACTGAAAGAGATACAGCCCGATTTCCAAGCAGGAACTCGTTCAATCCTCGTGTGCGTAGAGTCTATCTACAGCATGGACGGCGACGTGTGTATGCTTCAGGAATTTGTCCACATTGTTAAGGAAGAGTTTCCTTTGGGCAATGCCGTGGATGAGGCTCATAGTCTTGGAGTTATCGGGGAACGAGGGAGAGGATTGGTCTCAATCTTGGGACTGGAAAAGGAGATAGCCATTCGCATCCATGTTGCGAGGGCACTAGGTTCTGTCGGAGGTATGGCGATTTTCGCTTGGCTTTCAAAGTCTCAGACTGATTCTCCCCTTAGGAATGGTACTCTGTAGCAACACCATACGCTACATGCTTATGAACTTTGCGCGTTCCATGACCTTCAGTTGTGCTCCATCGTTTCCTATGGTTGCCTCTATCCGATCTGGCTATCAACTCCTCATGATCGGAGAAACGCAGGAAGTCAGTATTCATATTTCACCTCGAAGCCCAATCATTTGACTGACCATCTGCGGCGCCGCGATAGGCTCAAGAGCGAATTCAAAGCAAAGTTAAACACTTCTTCACCACTCTCACTTCGAACACTGCCTGGGATGAGGCGGCCGATGAAGGAATCCTTGATATCCCGCTATTGGAAGACTGGGAGCAGCGCCCATTCCAGACGCACATCGTGCCTCTGAGAACACGACCCGGCGACGAGATGTTCCTCTTCTACCAGCTATTATTCAACAACATGAATGCCTACCCCATGGTTTTTCCTGTGGTTCCTAAAGGAAAGAGCCGCATCAGACTCGTGTTCCATGCCCATAACACGCTGACACAGATCGAGACACTCGCACTTAAAATCTGCGAATGGGCCAGTGAAATGCTAAAAATTCACCGCGGACAATCAGACAATGTGCTGCCGAGTGCTACACGCCGCGCCTATGCCGCGCAGAGTGCGAGCATCCAAGGCTCTATTAGCCAATTTTTGAAAGTGGTAGAATGTGAAAATGCAAAGAAGTCTCCTGGCTAGCCGTGCAATATAGATACACCAATGACCAATATATTATGCGTTGTGCGAATCATTTTTGGGACGAGCAAAGCGAATATGTGAATTGCACGCCTGGCCAGATGAAGCAAGATTGAAAAGCGGGAGATTCGCCAATCCCTGTACGAAATGTATGGTAGTGTGTGAATCTCCACAGCTGGATGTGCGATAGGTGTTGAAAGAAAATGGCTTCTTGCTTCGCATCCACCATTGCGACGGTCGTATATGGTAGGTATGCGATGGAATGCTATGGCACAGTGCAAATCGACCAAGATGGTGCGATATGGAAAGGAAATCATTTCCACTACCGCCTAATGAAATGTGCGATTGTATATGTGGTTGGTAAGCTGAGAGCCTGCAACCACACCACCCATTTCCCACAGCAGCCACTTATATGGTTGGAATCACTGATGCAATTGGGTGGTGTGGCAGCATTGTGTGACCTTGGCGCCGGCTAAAGTTCTGTTGTGACCCCCCCTCCCCCCTATCCCTCGGTTAAAGCAGAAGGAAGCCGACTTTGGGCTTGCTCACAGGATAAGAAGTGCGGATGGTGTGGGCTTGGAGATGCGCTGATTACATGGCACAGAGCCATTGTTTTATTGAACTAGGCGAGCATTGCAGCTACAGGAGGAATGCCGCCGTACAGTGAATATACACTGAATACTCTGCCGATGGCTGTTCTCTCTCGCCTACTATTCATATTCATGGGGGCCAGCCCCCAAGTCCCCGTAGCTCGCTGGGTTCGAGAGGCGAGCTCGGAGCGAAGTTGGGAGTGAAGGTGCCAAGTAGGGATTCTCTGCACATGAAAAAGGAAGATCTTACGGAATCACATTATTGGAGCGCAGCGAAGAGGGCCCCCACGGCAGTGGCCTCCGAAGGACAAGCAGCCTTGAGGACTTCAGTCCTCACGTACGTTTACCAGTCTCTTGCTTTGCCCGCTCCACGACATCTACCCACATGGGTGGTCTGCACTGAGCTTCCATGCAGAGCTCTCCCGCGTCCAGGGTAAACTGCAGGAGGCGAGACTCGCTCGCCCACTCGCCCGTGGCCATCAAGCCCACAGGGACCTTTCCGAGCGTGTCCGGACTGGCCACGGTACCCTCGCCCGACTGGCCTTCCGGCACGACAAAGTCAAGAGGTACGCCGATGCTCGGGACACCACACAAGTTCGCCAGCCAGACGTACTCCATGCTCTCCTGCGTGCGGTTGCCATCGTTGACGCCATGCTTCAGCTCGGCTGCGGAGCGGATCGGCTAGCCAGCGCAGCCGGTGGTTGGCGTGACTATCACCATTCCCGGGTGCGTCTTCCACAGCCAGGCCAGATGTTGCATGAGCACTTGACGCAGTTTCTGCGCGAGGAGAAAGTCGTTGGCGGATAATCCGGATCGCAGGCGAAACGCCCTGCACGTGATCCAGGACCGTCGACGCACCCGCCAGCATGGTCAGCGTATGTGCAACGCGACCCTCCTCGACGAAGGGGATTTCGATGGGAACGACGTGGTAGTCCTTACCGGCCGCCAAACGTTTGATGGCGGCGCGCACCAGCTTTTGCACTTCATTGGCGGAGCCGAGTGTCGTAGCATACTCTTCGGCATCATACTCGTCTTTGATCGCGACTGAAATGCCGTCCAGAGGCCCCAACGACCGCTTTGAGAACAAGGTCAACTTTGACATCGATCCATGCAATCGAGTGCTCTCCCGGTGGTAATGTATCTCGTCGGATGAGGGGCAAGATGGTCTTGACAACGGCCAGTGGGCTAATCTCGCCAGAAAGATAGAGTTCTCGATAATGTGCGACCGAGTATCTCACAAGAGACGACGGAGCCCGGGGCAAAAGTTTGTTGCCAATATTTGCCTCTCCTTCTGTCGCCCCTCAAGTTCGGTGGCCTCTTGAACCGTCTCTGCAAGTGGAATGACGGTGGGGTCATATCGTGGTTCAGTCGCTAGGAGGTGCATCTGAATGTTACGCATGTTTGCGAGCGAGCGTGGATGTGTTGGAGGATATGCCAAAAAAACACGAAATGGAGTTGAAGGGTTTGAATAGAATGACAAGCGTAGACAAGGAGACAAGATACGGTACCTACTTAGGTAGGCGGCATGCAGCCAAGCGTAGCTAGGTATTTCTAGGTAGGCATGAACGTATACACTTATACATTCGTACAGCCATATACCGGCGCATTCAATGGACATCCTTTGAAAGATGAGGAATTTGAAAATGAATCGGTTTTGGCGGCAACTATACTCTTGGCGCAGCGCGCCTACGAGGACGCGTCGTGAGTATAAATCGCATCGAGTGTTGGTGAGGCAGCAGTGAGAAAGCGACGCGTGCAAGGTAGACAGACGTAAGATGGTGGTGTTGAGTTGGAAATTCCATGTGTCGCGATGCGCGATCCGTCGTCGTGAAATATGGTAACAAGTGGGGAGCGGTGCTTTGTCAGCAACAATTCCGGGTAATTGTCGGGAATATCTCATCCCAGGTGTTATGATAGCATGCGACAATTCACCCCGAAGCGTGACTTTATCCGGAGATGCTGAACAGTTGTTGGCTGTTGTGGCTGCTGTCAAAAAAGCAAGCCCCGATGTGCTGGTAACCACTCTTAAAGTTGACAAAGCCTATCATTCTCACCACATGAAAGTTATCATCGAGAACTCGCCAAGTCAGGAGTGGAAGGGACATTCCCGTCAATTCCATTCTTCTCCAGTCTGACGGGACAGCTTCGTGAAAATAAGGACCTGGAAAACTGTCAGCTCGGTCCAAAATATTCGCAGAATAATTTGGAATCCCCAGTTCTTTTCAACTCTGCCGTTTCTAATATACTTGAGAATCAAACACCAGCACTCAGCAATATAGTTTTTCTCGAAGTTGGGCCTCACGCAGCACTGTCGAGCCCTTTGAGACAAATCCTCACGAGTAAATCCAATACAGCGCTGTACGTTCCAACACTTATGCGGCAGCAGAACAGTGTTGAAGGGGTTTTAACTGCTATCGGAAAGCTCTGGACCATGCAGGGCACATGTGGTAGAATGGGTTTCGCCGTAGGAAAAACAGGAAATAACTGGCATGGCGACGAGGCAAACTACCATTTGCACCCGGTAATCATCGACACGTATCTTCAGTTGTTGTGTTCTGCAGCACACCATGGAATGAGACATGGCTATAGGCAGTACTTACCAGCCAGCATTGCGTACCTAGCCTTTTCTCGCTGCTTGACCGAAAATCTCACTATGCACGCCTCGTGTGAGCCTCTGGAAGACGGAAAGCTGGAAGATGGGGCGTGCTTTGCCGGGTCGAAAGCTATCTTGAAGGTTTCTGGTGCAGCCATATTTCCTCTGGCCAAGAACATCGACAGAGGCGTAGAAGAAGGTATTCCCATAACAGCACGGTCCGAATGGGTGCCACATATCGAGTTCCAGGATTTCAAAAGCCTCATCAAACCTCCTGGGGATCGAAAAATATACTTATCCAGACTGGACCAGGTCACGGAATTAGCCATTCATCTCTCTCGTCGCTTGCTTTCACTCGACGACGTGATCATCCGGAGTGGACACATGCAGATGTATAAAGCGTGGCTTGATGAACAGACTGCGTCGTCCTTGGAGATTGTTGATTTCGCTGAATTGAGTAGACGCATGGACGAGCAACTCTTTTCACTGGCCGAGACACCAGCTGCGCCTGCGGCTGGCGCCATCGCTCAAGTCTATTCCCATATTGTATCTATTGCTTCGGGTGAAGCGGAAGCTTTGGACGTGTTGAACATGGACGATAACCTTGACAAATTCTACGTATTTCTCAACGGATACGATGCGTCTAGGTTCTTCCACTGTGTGGCGTATAGCAAGCCTGACCTTCGTATCCTTGAACTTGGGGCTGGTGTTGGTGCCGCAGCGCCCGCAATTTTGAAAGAAATGAGGCATCCTTCCGGAGAAACGATGTACTCAAAATATGTCTACACCGACATGTTGCCTGGCATGATCAATGCTGCGAAAGGCCGCTTCCAAGGGGTTTCAAACGTGGAGTTTACTGTTCTGATATTGGAAAAGATCCAGCGGACCAAGGATTTCAAAACGAGCAGTTCGACTTGATCATCGCAACCAGCAGGCTCGGTGAGAGCTTAGCATACGCCCGCAAGCTCTTGGCTTATGATGGGAGGTTAATCCTACAACAATCACATGTAGGATTGGCATGGACTAAGTATATCATGGGAAACCTACCTGCCTGGTGGTGTGGTGTCGAGGACGGCACGGTTGGTGAGCCACACATCTCCTCGAAAAGGTGGGAGGAAGAGTTTGCTGCGGCTGGGCTCCAGGGGACTGGTTGTGCCATACTAGACTTGGGCAATGTCATGGTCGCGAAGCCACAACAGGAGCAGATGCCTTCAAAATTGGTCACGCTACTCTGTGATATCAGCGAGATCGACAGGCTGGATCAATTTGCGTTGGAATTGAAAGGGAGGAATTTCCAAGTCTCTTATTGTACAGTACACTCGACATGAAACCTCCAATTGGACAAGATGTGATTGCGCTTTTAGACCGAGAACATTCGTTCTTCGATGAAATGGATTCAAAGTCCTTTGAGCGATTGAAGGAGTTTGTCTGCGGAATTGGCCACTCGTCTGGAATTTTCTGGGTGACTCGATATTCTGATGCATCTCTACCACACTAGTCGGTTCTTATCCACAGTGGCTGTGGCGGTGTTGGCCTTGCAACTATCCAGATTGCCCGCATGCTTGGAGCAGAGATTTACACGACGGTGAGCAACGAGGAGAAGACGACCTATCTTACGGAAACCCAGGGGATTCCAAGAAGTCATATCTTCCATTCTCGCGATACCTCGTTCGTGGATGACTTAATGCGCCTAACAAACGGGAAAGGGGTGGACGTCGCCCTCAATTCGCTCTCGGGCGAACTCTTACACGCAACTTGGGGTTGTATAGCCAGATGGGGAACAATGGTTGAGATTGGCAAAAGAGATCTAATCGAGGCGGGGAAATTAGACATGGGCGTGCTCCTCGCTAATCGCAGCCATTGCTGTGTTGCCATTGACCAAATGCGTGTGGATCGGCCGGAGGCTGCTGGTCGGTGAGTGTATCTCTGTTTTTTGACTTCTGCCCCCCCCCCCCCCCCTTCTGTCCTCCCCCCTTTTATATTTCGCCTCGATCCGATGCCTCTGCTTACTGGGTCCAGTCTTCTACGGACCATGATGGGTTATTGCCAGCAAGGACTCATCCAGCCGATCCAGCTCGCCCGAGTATTCAAGGCATCCGCCGCGCCTGACGCGTTCAAGTACATGCAGCAAGGGCCCATATTGGAAAGGTTGTCATTTCCCTTCGCGATGGCCATGGCGACGACGACCTCCAAGCCGCGCCTGCTCTCGGCTCCATCCGCGCGACCCGCACCAGAAAGCTTGCGCTCGATCCCGAGGCGGCGTATCTGCTGGTCGGTGGCCTCGGTGGCCTTGGTCGTTCGGTCGCTATTTGGATGCATTCGTGCTGTATCGGACGGGACTCGGCCTCCCTTGTCAAGCAATCGACGTCGGGCCATGGAAGGCGTGGGATACCTGTCCGAAAATAAGGATCTCTTGAGGAAGATGCGGGGCAGTGGGTGGCGATCGGTGGTGGAAGAAGAACTGTTGGAGGCGCTCGGGGCAGCGCTGAGTCAGCCACCGATGGGCGCACGAGCCACCCTAGCCAGCGCCGACTGCGTGTGCGTGGACTCCTCTCCTAAGACCGAAGTGTTGTTAGCAACAAGATGATCCCAAATCCAGTCTCCCAACTCGTTATTACTTTACGACAACATTAAGTTACTCTGGTAATCTATTAATCTTACGGTTAATAGTAAAGACTAGGTATATAAAACTATTATACTTAGAATTATCGATAGATTAAAAGGGGAAATAATCGTTTTATCTTAATAAATTAAACGTTCTTTGAATTATTATAAGGGCGTTATATAATTCGATTATTAATTAGTATATATATTATTATCTTTTACGATCTTACGAAATATTTAAGAGTAAATAATCTTAAAAACTTTAAAAATATTACTTTTTAAATATATATTCGATAATTAATTTATAATATCTTAATAATTATTAATATAATTAAATTATATATTATTTTAACAAAAAAAGAATAATTAATTTAAGAATAATTAAATATATAAATTATACTTCTATAAAACTTTAATATAAAAGTATATTATAAAAGTAATAATTTTATATTATATAAGCTTTTAAAAAGATAAAGTATTTAAATATTAAAAATTAAAAAATTAAAAAGTTAAAAAATCGAGAAAAATTATATTTTAAAATATAATTAATAAATTATTCATTCGGTAAATTAATTTAACCTTTCGGGCTTAATTTTTTTCGTTTTATATTTAGTTTATAATCGGCTTTAAGATTAAGATTTAAAATTAAAATTATTTTATCTTTTTTTCTTTTATATAAATATATATAACGTGGTTGTACACCGAGCCGATCAGGACACCGAGCCGATCACTTTTTCCTATTTTACTACCCACTATCTTTGACACGTATTTTCTCAA
>QYAP01000307.1:0-45425 GCA_003988905.1 Hymenotorrendiella dingleyae
TCGATAGCTAGGATGATTCGTGCTTCTTGGGTTTGAACTTCCATGGTTGGTTGTTGAGAAAATACGTGTCAAAGATAGTGGGTAGTAAAATAGGAAAAAATGATCGGCTCGGTGTCCTGATCGGCTCGGTGTACAACCACGTTATTCTTAAAATATTTTTGAAATATTTTTAAAATATTTCTTAAATATTTCATATATTATTATTACTTAGAAATTCATGAACGTTCGCGAATAGCATCTTAGATTCGTCTAATTTTTGACTATATTCATGAACTTAATTGAAGTTATTCATTTAATTCATGAACGCAAAATTCATGAATTCTCATTTAATTCAACTTCGTTAGGCAACCCTAATGCGCTCTAGCGGCACTTTTTGCGTTTGCTGGTGCTGTGGTCGCGTTTATTCAAGCAGTAATGCTGTTGAAGAATCCTCAAGGATCTGGGATCTCACGGATGGAGGATGGCTCTCCACTGTTTATGTATGGGGTGGTTGCCGGCGCTACTTGGGTCGCCACTCATCGCGCAATATACAGATTCCTTACGGTCAATTCGGTAAAATTCCTCGATCGTGGGTTGATGCAGCGAGATTTGTCTCCGATATTCGAACTGGGGCTCAATAAGAACTGGCTCTTCTGGAGATTCAGACTCTGGGAAAGTTCGATTTATTGTATTTTGTGTTTTATTTGCTATATCGGCGTCGAAATCGCGTATCGAATGGCATATACGCCAGGGAAATTTAACGAACAACTCGCAGCCTCGATATCTTACTTGCCGTTCTTGGGTGGTTGCAATTTCCAGGTCGCTCCTCCAGGAGAGGTGGAGGGCTTATTCCCCCTCATCCGGTTGAGCCAACAACTTTCCCTCTTGGATACACAACAAAATGGACTCAGCTTTGTTTCCACTTTGATGAACAATGGCTATAGTGGGACTCCGGAATATTCGTACTATGGAGTCTATGGTCTTGAGGTAGGGAATTGGAATGTGCAGCTCGGTTGGCATCCTCACTTTTCCACCCAGGCGGATGGATGGATCGAGGCACAATTCAGTTTGCCTCACATGGTGGGGATAATTCAGCCAGTGAATATTACTCAGTCCTTATCTGTATTAGATACTCAGTCCTTATTAGATCTTTTGCGGGGGGATACTCAGAACCCGTATTTTCGGCTTTCAGTTGCCACACATCCATCCTGTGGAGAATTACTTCAATTCCATGCAGACGCAAGCGATAGCAACGGTCTCTGGATTGGAGTGGATGGGGGAAATTTTACTACAGCTTTCGGTCCGACGCCAGCAGGGCCAGCAGGTGACCTGAACGCATACTTGTCGCAAAGCACTCTTCAAAATGGAACACTGGCTGGCAATGGTTCATGTCCGCTAAAAATCTACCCAGAGATCTATGGCAGATTACTCAGGATCTGGAAACTGACATCTCAAATGGAAATTCGACCTGGAAGTACGGCGCAGGTATACAGGATTTCCTCTCTGTCGTCTTCGCGGACATTTTGAGATACCTAAACAACAATACTGCGTTAATTCTCGAACCTCAATCTCTAATGGATTTAAACCTGCTAACTGACGCTCCCTGTGGAAACGATTCTATTCTCGATTCTTATGCAAATGGCTATGCTACTGCTCCCGACAACGGCTCAGCGACTCTGTCTATTTATCACTGGCTCACTTCGGCGCTCCTTGTTTTCTGGGGAGTTCTCCTCCTGGTTGCAGCATACCCCTTCAAACGTCGTGTTGTTCAAGGATCTTTAGACCAGTGGATGTCGTTCGGCGCCGACGTTGGGCGGGAGCACATGGAAGGAGCTTGCTCCGGTCGTGCCTCCTCATCAAGCGTGCTTCGGTATCAACTTATATCGACAGTCGACAAAGAAAGTGATGTTGGACATATTGGATTGGTGGTTGCTGATGCGAATTTGGATCGGAATATCGCTAGGTCCGAACTTCAATTTGGTGTCAAATATTCTGGAGGTGTGTATAAGACGCTTTAATGGATGACCGAGAAGCTTGTTGTAAGGAGTTGAAGGGGTTTCTTCAGACCTAACTGCAAGTAAACGGGGTGTGGGATAAGCTACCCTGGACAGAAATACGCCGGACGTATACGAAGGTCATCTACGGGAGCAGGTTAAATCTTGTCTGAAGTTCAGTGGTGATTATTGAAAGAGCAGAATTATGGTCGCTGTTGAAAGAGTTCTGAGAGAACCGTGATATGATCTGTTGATTCTTGGCTCCACTCCAGAGTTTCGTCGCAACAAGTCGGAGTACATGGTACATTGGTATTTTTCAAGGAGTCTAGGTCCTGTATTTGTACATTATATGTGTTGCTTTCTTTTTTGGCGTCCAGTGATATAACTGCAAAGCTTGAGAGACAGAAGTTATTTTAAATTTTCCCTGTCACCTGAGTAAAGTCCACACTCACAGGTGTATACCCTCCGCCGTGAAAGTTCAAGAGTCAGGGGTGTTTCTTTTGTCTTTGGGATGATTCGGATGGTTTGGATACGAGTTGGCTCTGATATGTTGGCGAAGTGTAGGATAGGAGGTCGAAAGTACCCGGAGTGGAACCGACGGTTGAGGGGATCCGGACCATGAATGAGGGTTGGGGTGGAAGTAGGGTGAGGAGGTAAGTGCCGCAGTACTGAGTAATGACTTGTAGGAAGCGGAGTAAAAGCGTTTTGATGTAGAGAACTATACGAGACATTATTTTTATGTGAGGGCTGAGAGAGTGAGAAAGTGAGGTTGCAATTGTCGTTACATACACAAGTCGCGTAGGCTTCACTACTAATATGCCGAGCCGACAACCTAAAGTTGCATCTCGACTCTTGAATTAGCAAATTGTATGTCACGATATGTTTAGTTAAAAGATATTTTGAAGTGATTCTTCTAAGTCTACGATTAGGTCGATATATATACAGGAAAAGAGAAGCCCTCAAGGATTCCCGGAAGAATTACTAATTACTACCAATACTAATTAGGCCTACGGTGTTCGGTATTCGGTCGAATTTTCTGTAAGCGCCGGGCTCGCTCATGTTTTCTTGGGGAGCAGTTCGGGATCACGTGTGACTCGAAAAAGGGGGGTGATACTCGTCACGTGTGATTTGTCACACTAGCGGTCATTAGCGCTTACCTTCGATTCCTGCTCCACGCAAACAACGATGTGGAGGGCAACAGATTACTGCTACTTGTGAAACTGCAGATGGCAGACCTCTCAATTTACGAATCCAGTCTCATAGCGCCTGAGACAGAATCAATTCGCCTATTGCAGATTCACTGCAGCGAAACGGAAGACGCACCCGTAGATTGCAGTTTATTCACGGCAAGGCTAGCTGATGTTGCAGAATATGTCGCACTTTCGTATTGTTGGGGCTCACAAGCCCTGGATTCAAACATCACCTGCAATGGGACGACTTTTCCCGTCACCGAAAGTCTGCAAGCAGCGCTCAAGCGGGTTCGCAAATGGGGTAACGCGCAGCATCCTGTCTGGGTTGATCAAATATGCATAAACCAACAAGACAATCGAGAAAGAAGCCACCAAGTCTCTTTGATGGCGAAGATATATTCTGGAGCTTCAAACACGTTTTGTTACTTGGGCGAAATCGACGAAGGTCAAACAGCAGAGCTTTACAAATACCATCGCGCTGTCAATTTTGTTGTGAGCAAAGTTAGTAGCGCCAAAACGCGCCTGCATGCGACGTATCGCATGATTGGTATATACCGAGAAATGAAAAAATTGTACCCCGGGATGAAGCTCCACGAGATCGGGATACACTTGGGAAATGTGTGTAGACATATCATGGAACTTCCGTATTTTTCTCGAAAATGGATCATTCAGGAGGTGAACTTGAGTCAAAATTGCTGTTGGCTTATTGGGCCCCTCTGTCTGCCATTCTCCGACTTAACGATGTCCGCAGCTCTCTGCTTACCATTCTCGAACTACGGAAATTCAAAGTCGGCTTCTACAATATGGCATGATTATGTCAGAACTACGTCGCCAGCTCGATTCTGGGCCTTCATGGAAACATTGAACCAAGATGATGGTGACATTCCGCTTTTTGAGCTTCTCGTAAGCTCGCGCTTCTTCAACGCAACGGACCCGAGAGATACCATATTTGCTATGTTGAATATGGCGAGTGATAGAGGAGAGTTTGCAGGTAGGTTATTTCACGAACCCTAACCGACCCTTGTGCAGCCACCAGACGTCACAAATCTAAAAATCATATATCGTTTATGTTTACCCCTCTACTCCTTGACACTTAAAGACGGCAAGCTGATTTGGTTACCATAGGGTCTGATTACGACGAAGAGCCCGACAAAATCTTTAAATCCTTCGCTATCGATTTTGTTAGACAAGGTTACGGTCCAGAAATTCTGCAAATGACAGAGAGTAATACACAAACCTATTCCTGGATTATAAACTGGGCACATCTCTCGCCAAAGCCCAACAACACCCGCCTGAGCCCCTATTCAGCCGGTGGATCTATACCCAGAATCCGCATCACAAACGACGAGAGACTCGTTGGGGAGAGCAGGATTATCGGGGTGATTGAGGAAGAGGTCAACCCTTTAAACTTTCCCGCGGATCTTCGGCTCCAAAGCCGACTTTTGCTACTAGCACAGCAAATTTATTCTCTTTTTGAGAAGATTTACAAACCCGGATCGGAATTCCCTACGCTGGAGAAGGACATCTGCCGTCTATTCTCTCTTGGTTTCCATGAGACAAAGGAGCGTCATACTCCTCCCAAGCTTGTCAATAAACTTATCACATATACTGAGGTTCTGACTTTATCCTTTGATAGAAGGGAAGAGCCCGGCAACGGCAGGCGGCGCGCCAACCTCACCATGCTTCATTTGCTCAACCAAAAACTACGAAAAATACCCAAATCAAAGTTTTTGCAGCCACTCATTGATAGAATATACAACAAGTTGGCCGAAGCGGGATCTTTAGAAAGAGTGGTCGATAGTGAGTTTGATAATTTGGTAGCCAACGATGGTTCAGAGGTGCTATCCAGGCTGGCGGATTTCTTGACAGAAAACAAGGTCATTTGTGTAGGGAATGACAAATTAGGATTCGCTCCTATCGCGGCTGCGGTTGGTGATCAAGTGGCCGTCATTACAGGTTCAAGGGCACCGTTTGTGCTGAAACCTTGTGGAAATGCTTTTCAGGTCGTAGGCGAATGTTATATCAATGGTTTTATGTTTGGTGAGGCGTTGGAAAGTGAGGAATATATTGCGAAAGATATTCATATAAAATAGCTGGGGAGTTGGGGGTATGTGATGGTTATGTCCTGCCACATTTAAGTGGGTCTATTATGGGCCTGCTTCGTTAAGCTCTGCGAGCTTAAAAGCCCTCTTTTCAGTGCTCACAGCACTTCTCTTTTCTAGACATCAATTTATTAATCATTTCATCGAGCCTCGATTTAGCGTCACATAATCACATTATGTAACGCTTCGATGTGGGTAAAAAAGCTCGATTCTGCAGAAATTCTATGTAGCCAATAACAAGGCAATAATGGGGATTTTTTTATGACACGTTCAATTTATTCGTCAGAAAGTCGCGATAGTTTATTCGTCAGCAACTCAATTTCGCTTGTCATAAACCCGAATTTAATATTGAGGTTATTCCCAGTTTCCTCCGCGATTATGCCTCAACAAGAGGGTCAAAAACAATCGCCGCATCCATCTCTATGTAGCTCTTCTTATTATTAGTGTCTGCCATCACCTGGAACGCGTCGGGAGGCATTGTTGTAGTTGTAGTCGATAATTAAGTTGTAATTTGCGAAGTGCGGCCAGATATTTTGCTACGCTAGCTGTTTTAGGCTTAGCTTATGGTCACGTGTATACTTTATTACAAATTCGTCATGACAGCCCTTTTATTTATTACAATTTACAAATTACATCGATTTAGTTTATTCAGGTGAATATAAAATCGCTAGCTTGAAGGCCGAATTTTGACAGAAAAGATAAGAAATCTATTCTATTCTAATGCAGGAGGATCTCTAGCCATAACTAAACCGCCTAAACTTCAAACTTCAAACATAAACAGGCCACTAAAAGTACAAGGATCAATCAAAGCCAATCGCCAACGCGCGAGCCAGACACTACAGAACCCCCCAAATGAAAATACGGAAGCAAAACTCTAGCAGTTACAAGAGTACTCTGTTGGGTCGGCGTTGAACTTAATTACCTTTCCAACATCAATCTCCCCACCCCTTGTCTTTCCCGAAGAACTTTGGCAGAAGCTGCTGAAAGCAGCGAGCGCATCCTCACACATGCCAGTATCATAAGCAATGCCTCCGAACAAAAGCTGCGTGCTGAAACGCACGTACGAAGCGATGCCGCTATCATCTGGAACTCCTGAAGTCTGCCAAACTCTCAGGTTGTTCACGACTAAAGGTCCAGCACCGGAACCCACGAGTGCGTTACAAGCAGCCCCAACGAAACCTTCGAGTGTGCTGTCTTCTTGGATAGAGCCGGAGCCGTAGCAGTTTACTGAGGCGGAGTAGCCGTCGACGTTGCCGATGGTGGTGCTGCCTCGAGCTGAGAGATCTCGCTTTGTGGCACTGCCGGCAGAATTGACGGCGTTGTTCCAGGCTTCTGGGGTGATGTCTACGACGTGCCCAGATCCGGATGGTGTCCAGGTGATGTTGCCGTTGGCTTGGAGGATGTCGATGACTTCGTCAGGGGTGAGGGTTGTGCCGATGTTTCCGAAGTAGATGGAGGTGGAATTGGTGGTGTCGCGGGTAGCAGTTATTGGAGTTGCAGTTGCGAGGGTGGAAAAGTAGGCAGCGGCTGCGATGATGGTTGCGGTAGTGACTAATTGGAGTGAGTTTTTGTATATTCCTGTGCGTTCTTTTCTGCGTGACTTACATTGCATGGCTGCGGTATTGATGTTGGAATGGATAAAGTAGAGGTTTCGAAGTAGATAATTGTGAATGTAATGACAGAAGTCGAATTTGGTAAATGAGTGTGGTGGAAAGAAGTAAAGACTGGAAAGGAAGGCTTGAAGTGAAAGTGATTGATGAAAGACGAATGTTGATGGAGGAGAGATATGAAGGAAAGACTTCACGAATATATACTTTTCTCTTTTACTTGAGGGATTAAAGCTTCCTGCTTCGTTCACGATGACCTCGAGAAGCGATAGGAATATTGATCAGGAGGCCGGACGTGACATTAACTCTGCTTGTGTCTAATTTTGACTTCTAACCTGCGCTTTCGTGACAATCCTGCGATGTGCAATTTCAAGAAAGCGTCATTTCATTCAACTTCATCGTATCTGGTGCATACCATATCGCCGCCAAGATATCGTCGTACTCTAGAAGGAGCCGCAGCTCATAGAAATCAGAAGTTACGAGACGATTTCCGGCCCGAAGGATTTAGATGTTGCAGAATTTTTGACCGTGAGATATTTTCGTTTGTTGCAATACCACTCTATGTTACGAAAGGTATATTTGAGTAACTTCAGACCATGTACCTAATCCTGCTCAGCCCTCGTAAAAATACCGTTGCCTGTCAAGCCCTATTTCCCCCCTGCAGGGGGTGACGTGCTTAAGCGAGAATTTGCAGTTCCAGAAAGACCTCCCAAACTTTCAATCTTATACCACATTTGAAATTGAAAGTCGACTTCTCTGGTGCGGTCAGACACACATAAGATGCATTCATCGAGTTTACTGAGTTTGAATAAGCGTATGTCACTCTAGTTCTTGATAGAACCCAGAAATTCAATCGAGGGAATTCAATCATTAAAATTTCAAGCCCCTGGCGTTGAATCTCGTCAACCCGATCCGAATTGTCACAACATCAATTGGAGCTTCTTGAACTTCTCCTCATAAATAATCATAGGGGGATCGCTGTTAGGAGAATTGCTACCTTGGCAATACATTGAGAGAGATGGTTTTCCATGAACGTGATGCTCGGTAGAGGAAGAGGCTTAGTCAACTAGAGGGTGAGAGAGTACGATTGTACGTCGAAGGATCAAAAGAGGTCGAAGACTAGGAGAACAACCTCTTTAGCTTACCGGTATATGCAACCGAATCCTGCGACTTTGGGCCCACTGGTGTCCTGCGATATGAAGTCTCGAAAAAAGAGCGACTTCTATATTTATCAATCTTATTTCTGCATTCTCACACGGCCCGAATTCCTTCTCAAGACTGCAAAATTGAATTAAAATGAAGGAAGAACTGATGAGATGCCAAGAAATTCCGGTCAGTCGTCCGTATTTGGATCTTCTCTTTTCAGACAACAGTTACCTCTTTAACATCCCATTCCCCCACCCAGCTCTCATGTTCATCGAGCTTCGCATTCGGCTTATTCAACTCCACGATTCCAACACGTTTAAACAAAATTTCATCCCCAAAATCGCCAGACTCCAGGATCAAATAATAAACATTCGGAAAGGCATTCGGGGCTTGAACCCAAGTCCCAATTTCAAGCAAGCTTAACTTTCGTTGCTTTTTGTGTCGCTCTTTATGCACTTCTTCGTGTGGACAGTCGAGATATCGAAACATAGTTCCGAAATCATCGGCTGAGTCTCGAACAAGGGTGAACGTAGGGTCACCAGACTTTTCTTCGAATCGTGGCCAACGAGAACAGGAGGTCCATCGACCTCGCAGTGTCAGAGTGCCTGCCGTTATTTCACTATAATGGTTGTCGTTGCTACTGAGAGACCATGGCGTCCCTTCTAGCGGACTTATTTTCACGTCAGTGACTTCGGCATGGTATTCTCCAGTACTATGAATCAGATTGCTGGCGTAGCTAATGATGCCACCTTCGACAGAAGCCTAGCTCCAACTTGGCGCGCGATAGGGACGTGCTTCGCGCGCGATCTCCCCCGACTTTGATTCCAGCACTTTCCAAACCAGACCGCGGAGAAGATCCCGCTTCCAAAGTCCAGCAATGTATTTGTCGCTTAGGCGATGTTGGAACTCGGTAGCTATGCCTTCCAGTGCTGGAAAGAGGTCGGATGTGTACGATAATCTGCGGTGTGAATAATCTGTAATGATGGATGACCATTGCAGGTACACAACGCTCTTTTCGTCCAGACCAAAGGAGTTTGAGGCTCCTAATGGTTGCAGCGAATCTTCAGCTTCTGCCAGAAAGCGTTTGCTGTGAGACCAGTGCCATGGGTTTTCTTGCTGCTTGCTTAAAAGTATCGGTCTCACGTTGCCTTCGGCGAGAGATATGCTTCTGCATTCCCAAAACATCTGTTGAGAGCTCATGCGAATCGTGCGCGGAGCAAGCATGGATTCCTGTAGAACCCATGCTCGCGTGCGTAGAGCGCTTCCAGGACCGTCAACGCATGTTTCCCAGTTATCGAGCGCCGGTCGAAGATACACCGTGTCACGAATGCCACGACTCTTACTTTCAAATGCCAACTCGATTGGTTGGAAGTCAAAGACCCGTTCGTTGAGCATGCCGCTATGGCTATCTCTTGAGCTTTCTGCGGCAATTGTTACGTATGAGTTCTTGTAAACATCGGCCATTCGTGCAGCTTCAAATTTCCTAAACTCAGCGATCAGTTTGGATGGCTTCAAGGACGGGTCAGGAATTATATACCAATCCTCTTTGGAGTCCTGAATGATACATAAGGAGTCGATCCAGATATATCGAAGTCCCAAACCCCGTGTAATTTTAATAGCATCCTGGAATGTCTTAGGTAGAGAAGACATTGGAATTTGACGCATATGTTCTTCGAGTGTCACACAGATGGTGGTCAGTGGCCTCCTTTTGATGATTGCTAATTTTTTATGGTCCTCGAACCAAGCCTCGAGGCTAATTATGGTCTCATCATTGGAAATTCTGAGAAGTTGGGCTTGGCCCCAGCAATGACTTAGAGCTACATAATCGGGATTGACGGGTACTTGAGAAGTGGATGATAATACCAGCTTGGGTTCTTGAGACCCATCAGAAGGCCCGACATCAATAAGTCGCGTTGGTGACCTTTTTCCAGGTGGTTTTCCTGGTAGTTGATCAGGGGAAGCGGATGCGGTGGATGGGCTCTTCTTTGGACAGTATGAGTGCTCTTTCGAATTCATACAAGTATTTATCCATGCGTCGGCAAGATCGAAGCTCTCCTTTGAGGCAGGATCGGGGCTTATTGGCCTTCCACTGATGATATTCATCGTCCCCAGAGCAGAGGCTTTCTCGAATGAGTATTTCTCCCTTTACCAGCGACGCAGGACTTCACTTACATCTATTCACAAACATCTCTAGTTTGGCAATGGTCATGCCTTGGCAAATCACCCACAACTCAGAGCATCCTTGATATCCAACATAATCTCGACCCTTGAGTCGCATTTTGAGTAATATGGGCTGCGACATCAATGATTCCTGCGATGCAGCCTGTCTCAATGTAACATCCAAACAGATCTTGATACCTGTACAGAGCTCACATCCAGACTTTGCGGCAGCGAGCAAGTCGGCAAGCTTTTCATGATGGTCTGTTCCGCTCAATCGGACTTTCAAGTCGGCTTTTGTCGGAATGAGCGCCTCAAAATCAAGAGATTGACATGTTTGGCAAAGCATGTTTAACGCTGCATGTGCGTGTATGTTTTTTTAGAAGTCGATTGCGTGTACAAATACGAGGCCGGGACGCGACGGAGTGTCAATGATTTCTTGAGTGAAGGATTTGGGGGGCGAAAGCCGACAGCAGCGGAGAATATTATTCTCTCCGGTGGCACAAATTTTTGTGCAACTCCTTGTAAATTGCTTGCCATCGCATGTTTATACTGTCTATTCATCTACCTAGGTATACCACGAGAAAACAGACAATTAGAAAATGAGGACCGATCAAGTTCCAAAGACAACGCCTCCTGACTCCTTATACACCCGGAAAACCGAAGACCTGACAGCAATCTCCATTGTTACGCCAGTTATAGTTAGAAACCACACTTTTCGGACCGGCACACTTAATCCCAATCTTCCACCGAATGAAGTGTTGGATACGAATATTATACGTGTGAAACGCGGGTACAAGGGACGGCCCAAACGGCTGCTTCATATTACCACATACAGCGTATCTTGATGTGACATATAGATTTAGAAGTTTGCCGAGATTGATCGTGGAATCTGCTAGTGGGGATTCTTTGGTTTCACAAGCAGATTTTTTGGTTGAAGAATATGATGATGAGGAAGAGGAGATGGGCCTTGTTGAAGGAGAATGAAGGATGAACTGGTCCCCCGTGAGGGTTTCCGCGATCGGAAATCGAAATTTATCTTCGTGGGCGGCGACTTCTCTCATTGTAGTCGTTTGCTTTCCTCGAAGATAGGTGACGGAGCAGATGTAGAGTTTGAATGACGTTATTCGAATAGTAGGAATTTCTTGGTCTTCTGGTCCTTCGGTACCATTTATTAACGCCATGGTGTCTGGTACCAGCGATACTCGAAAAGATATCATGCGTCCTGGCTGGGGACCCCAATAAAATGGTTTTAGCATTTGGATCACTGTTGGATATTCGACTTTGACCGTGAAGTTAAGGTGTGGGACTGACGAGGGCCGGAGGAAGCTCTTAACGCGCTCTAGAGTCGTGAATGGTCTTTCTGCGTTCTGGGGAAGTAGTCGAAGCGTCTTGATTGCTATAGGAGTCGTTTGAGATTTTGTTTCAAAATTTCTGATAACAGGAGACGATGGCGCGAGTAAGTTGAGCAGCAAGATCGCCGAGTGCAAAGGCTTCTTAGAGTTCTGTTCAAGAAAGGCCTCCCCTTTTATGAAATATTCCACAAAAGCTTCACTCGTTGATGTGACAAACGTGTATCGATAGTAATAACTTGCTGGTAATGAGTGTTGAGACATGTCTTCAGCTGTAGAATGATACCCTCGCGCTGGCGGGAATTTATCTCCAGAACCCTTCGATATATTCGGATGCAACGGTATCGACATGGCGAATTTCCATTGCTTACTAGGTGATCCAGTTAACATCGTTTTGGAGTTGAAGACTTGACTAAGTTCGAAAAGTGTTCTACGCCCACGATAAATATCGGTGGAATTATGACTCTTTATTATGACTTTAGTTTTTGTGCGGCCGAAGAGGGTAATTTTGACATGACTGAAGAGATGTCCTGATGGCCGGATGATGAAGTGACCGGTGATAAGATCTCCTGGGGAAACATGGTGCAATTGTCTTGGGTTGTCAAGGACAACTTGGATTTGATTCCCTTGTGTGGAATATGCGCGAGGCATTTTCTTTCGAGGATGAAGCTTATAACTTTGGTGATATCAATGTAAGGAGCTGGTTGTGCTTGATATTTTCCGGACTCTTACTGCCCAGAAAGGCGAGCGACAAACTTATGGACAAAGATCTGTGAGAAAGTATTCATATTTCATGTTAGCATATCGGATTGATATCAACTGTAGGTTAACATCATTACCACTCTTTGGTTGTATTCGTCATACCTATTTACCGGTCTAGTTCCGGCATCGCTGCCGGCCTCAATACCCGAAATCCAATGCCGCAATTCAAGTTCTCACTTAACGGCCCTACTCAAATAAAATATCAGTAAAAGCTATCCTAATATTTGTGAGTAGCCTGACTTTTGAACCTAATTCAAATGAAGATTAGTCTCATAACGCTGCAATCTACCATGCCGAAGTTGAGGTGGAAATAGATTTCAATTGCCGAAAGTGAAGATCAAGTCGAGGAATGCAAGTACCGGTATTTGAAAGAGAAACAGAATGAATTTGCGATATGTCCTAGGAGCCTAGCAATCGTAAGCTAGCTCCGCTGTATCTGACAGCTGTACGTGCGCAGCCCGCTGTTGTGTACGAAAGGAGATGCATTTCTGGCTACGAAGGTGCACCGTGCTCCCACCAAGTATATATGCTTTGCGCACAGACCACCCACCGTGTAACAAACGCAACTTACGCAAGGCAAGAACAACCCGTAAACTTTCAAGTACCTCCCCCCCCCCACCCCCGATAACTTTTCTCAAGCGTCCAGTGCAACCCCTCAATTAACCAGCGTAACAACCCCAGCCACCGTAGCCACCGCCGACAACCCACACCTCACCAAGTTCAAAACCCCCCACCAATCAACCAACTGATGCACCGACCCATCCTCCGCAGTCTCAATCTCCTTCTTCGTCCATGCCTTGCTTTGCTCCGCCTTTGCCATCAACTTGTTATTCGTCGGCATCAGAAACGCGAACGTAAATGGTAGGAGGCTTCCCATACAGACTCCCCCAACCAAATACCCATATCCGTTTCCCCAGACCGTCAGAGGCGTAGAACATGTTTTGTAGAAGAGATAGAGGAAGGAAGCGGCCGAGATGGCGCCGGTGGGTGCTGCGGTGATGGCGCCTTGGATGTACATTTTTTTCCACTGTTGCAGGAGGAGTTGGGCGGGGGATTTGAGGACTGCGGGGATGAAGACGAAGGATATGACGAGGTTTGCGCCGGCGAAGACGGCCGCGGTTGTGAGGCCCACGGCTTGGGTGATGCGGATTGGGAGGGGGGCTGTTTGGCTTGCCATTTTGAGTTGTGGGTTTGGGCTTGCTGATTATGGTAACTAGTATTGTCAGAAGAACTGCAATATAAGAGGTGTTGAAGCAATTACCTGGTTGTGATGAAAGAGGTGTCAAAGTGAAGGGTGAAGTGCATTGACGTCGTTGTGCAACGCGGGGAAGCAGCCCTCTTTATTCAGCTTGTGCGGCAAAGAGCCTCCACAATTAGAGTTCAGCCATCAAAGAGAGAAAGCGCCCCCCTAGTGGTTTTGCTACTGCATTGTAAGAGCGGACAAACTTTATTCCAGTCGCCGCTCGTTTCGTTTCATGGTTGACTAAAACCACAGCTATAGGGTTATGATAAATTTTGATTCCAGTACTTAGTAACCTTCGCGATTACAGTGGATGGATTAGGAGTGCCTGCCATGGCCGCAATCGCCGTTTTCTCAAGTACCTAGGTACCTAAAAAGGGATGGATATACCGGTAGCTGAAAACAATTTATCGCTAAGAGTTAAATACCCTTCCACCTCAAAATTCATTACATTCCTCCTCTCCACAACCTCTCCACCCCCTTGAAATAACTTACACCTTCACTTCCCATCTAACCCCTTTCTAATACCCCAACCTCCATCTACCTACCTAATAAACTTTTCCCCAGCCGAGCCAACCGCACTGCGCACATAGCGTCTCATGAGCGCTCGCGAATGCTCGTGGAACCACATCTTCTCCCAGAGCTCGTCAATCTGACGCTCGTCTCGGTGAAAGTCCAAGGTCGCAGGAACGCTGCTGCCTGGGACGATGACGTTTGCTGCAAGCCGGACGTTATGCCAGGAGACGTTCATCTAGCTTCGTGAGCGGGGGGCTTGGGACGGAAGATGGGACTCTCTGCAGAGAAAATGGTGGAGGGGTTTGAATGAGGTCGAATGGAATATGAATGGGGTTTCGAAATGAACCGGCTCCAATTGCAGAAGGCGATGAAATAACAGCTGGGTGGTCAAATTTGACGAATCGAACGTCTTCTGCAGCGTTGTTCATGACTTGGAATATTGAACCGCTATAATCGAGGGCAATCCCAAACTCGTAGTTCTTGGTACTGAGACTAATTGAATCTGAGGATGGCTCTGGCGATTTGAATACGGAGAAGATCCTTTTTGGAGGTAAGTCGTACCATCGATATTTATGGTGGGCGTCGAGGTAAAAGGAGCGCTGGACCTCCTGCTCTCCGAATATCTGGGAGAACGCATGCTGACTGCCATATCTTGTATCGTTGGATGTATGGAGGAGCTGAGAAGCATGCTTGAAGATCGGCCGAAGGTCAGAAACTCGTCCCATGATCGTCGTGGATCCCAGATACTTTGGTCGATTGTATTTTCCTCCAATATGAAGATCCGTTCCAGGTTCATACATATCGCGAGGCAAATCCGATTCAGGTACTGCAGAACATGCTCGATCGCTAACGCCATTGGAGCATTCCTTGCGAGCCCCAAAGAGAACTTTCTGTTTATATTTCGCTGTGGTCTTGGAGTTTACCGCAGTCGAATTTTGGACGTCAACTGTGCCATGTGTTTCTAGAAGTCTGTGGTTGGACTCATCCTGGCCGCGAAAGAAGCGGTTGATGATAGTTGAAAGGTGGAATTCTTGGTGGTGTTTAATCTGCCGATGACCACGTCGTCGTCCCATCGTGTTTCCTTGAATCTCCCACCCTTCAGAAAGTCCAGAGAAACGCGTGCCTGTGAGGACCCCTGAGTTCATTCAGCAAGAGATGAATTTGGTATGGTGAATAATAACTTACCAGGCCGAAAATTGTAACAAGCCCGAAAGCGATTCCAAAAACAAAAAAGACGAAAATGAGCTTGTGGTAGTGCCGATTCATGTTTGAGCGCTGTACAATATATGTGTATTCTATGGAAAAACGAGCGAGCGAATGGTAAAGAGCGAGTGATGCAAAATCGATTATGAATTGTAAGAAGAAGCTTGAGAAATGGGGTGGAAGAGACGGGGAGTGGAGCTGCTTCCCCACGGAAAGAGCAACCACGAGGAAGTAGGAAAGGAGATGGAGCTGGTCAAAACACAACTTTGGTACGCCACCTACTAATTCTTGTGGGAATTGACACCAGAATTTTGCATAAGTATCTCGGCCCTACCTTTTTCGACCTTTGCCTCAAGACAAATAAGTAAAAATAATTGCAGACCTCCAGTGACAGATCCGCTTTATCCAAATACAGAGTCCCTTGACGAGCAGAAATACGGGTTTGTGGCATTGTTATTGGGTTTGTTGATATGAATGACGGAACCCAGAACAGCTATGTAGCGCCTCGCAGTTTCTGTAGGTGGCCGAGGAAGCCATATGGTCCTTGAAATTTGGGCTCGCCACTATCGGTGCCCATCTCTACTTCTTCTTGTAACGAATCTACTCGCTGGCTCAGTCGTGAGCCCTGTTCAGCATCTCGTAACAGCTCCCTATGTCTATCTTCCACTAACTTTGCCAGACTTTCTACAAATTTGACACGAGCTTTCTCTTCTGCGGTACCCTTCCATACCAACGCAAGATCTTTGAGGTCTTCCACTCTTTTCGCTGCTGCCTCGATTCCATCAATGGGGTCACCGCCGATGAGAAGATCAGCA
The DNA here is from genome assembly GCA_003988905.1 of Hymenotorrendiella dingleyae. Taxonomy (NCBI): domain Eukaryota; kingdom Fungi; phylum Ascomycota; class Leotiomycetes; order Helotiales; family Helotiaceae; genus Hymenotorrendiella; species Hymenotorrendiella dingleyae. Next base: position 16,064 of record QYAP01000307.1, read on the forward strand.
ATTTCTTCCCGTAGCTTTTTCGATACCTGCTGTCCCTTTTCCTCTGTGCTATGCATTTCTGACCCAGGTTCTGGCGCTGAGACGGATAGAAATGAAGAGGTTACCGAGACTTCGGAGGGTGGAAATGTCCAGGCCATAGCATCGCCGAATGTTTTTATGACTGTGTCCAAACGAGCGCGAACCAGCGTTAGGGTTCGCAGTTGTGTGATATAGGGAGGGTCTACAATGGTAGGAGTATCTTCCCGGATCGGGGTCTTGGGGAAGGCGGGAGTCCTTGGAGTGGCAGCATTTGACAACCTTCTTGCATGGCCGTTGATCTCCACCATCTTTGACGGTTTCCGCGCCAGATCCTGCTCCAAACCTCCCGGCACAAATTTTACTACATCTTCCTGTAGGCCCTCAGTCAAAGCCTCGGATAGGCCCAGGGTCTCTCCGCGCAGTACTTCCACCTCATATGCCAAACGACTTCCGCTGCGTAGAATTTCATCAGTCAACTGCGTCAAGGTGGTGGTGAGGCGGGTTGTGTTTGCACTGAGCTGCGAAAGAAGCGTCTGGGTCTGGTTCGAAAGCTCGGGAAGATGCACGTTGCCTTTGGGGGCGCTCGAGGTGCCGATATGGAGAGATGGGAGGGTGGAATTGAGGTACTCGGCGGGGTCGAAGTCGGGATTCAGGAAGGGTTGCAGCGTTGGGTCTGCCACGTGTGTGGATTTGGGCTCAAAGGTAATGACCGGCGCAGATTTCGGCTGGTTCGAGTTTTTCGTGGGAGTTGCATTGCTCACACGCCTCCTTGAGGACTTCGAATCCCAGGCCATAGTGGGCGATGGAGGAGGGAGAAATGGAGAAGGTCGTCTTCTGTTTGGTGATCTACATTTAGTGCCAGTCGAGGCGAGGGTTCTTGGTGGGGTTCGGCTCCAACGGCCACTTTGCCCAGCTGCAGGGATATTGCGGGTACATGGCCCAGCCCCCAAACCCTCGTAGCTCGCTGCTCTCGATGGAAGATTTGTGTAAGAAAATCAAGTACTTAAGTAGGTAAATACTAACCTAGGTCTATACTTAAGCAAAGACTTACATAATCAATAGTAGGCCTCCACGGCAGTGGCCTCCTGAGACGGAGGACCTCGGGATGTCACACGGCGAATTGACCACTTGCTGGGGTCCAATTGGGGTCCAATTGGGGTCCAATCCGAACACTTGGTTTGTCCCATTTCCAAGAATCAACGACAGGGCTTCCAGGTTCTCCATCTTCCCCAACGTGATGCCGTGCCATTGTAAGACGCGACGCGACTGCACCTGTCTTCACCTCCATAGATACAGCCCTCCTCGAGTATGAGTAGAACTACCGTAGGGCTTTTCTCCAGGCACGGCTCCACCCAAAACGGGAAACGGGCATCTGGCTTATCACGACCCAACGACCCCACCTTTTTTGGCTGCCTTTCCAACGCCCAATTCACTCGCTCATTGGCCCATGCTCCTAGGCAGCTACTAGCACAAGGCAACGGCGACAAGGCTGAACAATCTCGTCCAACTTCTTCTTCGCCCTTAGATACTGACCTGCCTGCTTGTTGAGGTATGGACTTTTACTACTGCCCTACATCAATCCTAGCTCGACGTCCTCGCGGGAGCTAAACCCGACCACACCTTTCTCGCGGCATCATCCTACATGGTGTATGATATCAAGCTCCCACGCCCTCGCTCCTCTTTTGCAGTTCTACTTACCTCTGTAAGTAGAGTCACCGGTGGTTGGCCTGCCAAATTGTCCCAAACCTTTTGAGACGCGGTCGTATTCACTGTCGCCGCGGTACCTGAAACCTTCGGCCGTCCTCCTTCAACTCTTTCTTGGAACATTCCATAAAGGTAGCCAACCTTCGCCCTCGAGCTTCCTCTTCCAACTCAACCCGCAGCGCACTTCCACCCCAACCGTCAACCCTCCCGAATATTTCCCATCGCAATAGTTTAGGAAGTACCTCTGCACCTCTGCACCACGACCCGACACCTCGAGTCTTTTGATCACGTCTACCACCATCTTACCACCATAGCTCTTGCCCAACATGGGTCGCAAGGCTTACATTGCGGATGTGGCCGCCGTGTCTACCCAAGAAATTCCTGGGATTGTATCTATCGGTAAGGGCAGTGAAGATGGAGAGCTACATATCTGCTTTGTCTCCTCTTCGGGGCACCCTGTCGAGATCTCTCTCATATCATTAGGTAAGCACTGATCCTTCAATCTTTTTCTATTTGTTTTCTTGGTATCAAGATATCTCTACCCCCCGAATATTATTGTTTGCGAAGCTTGGAAGCTACATGCACGTTCCTCAGCGAATAATTCCCATTGAGAGAGGCCCTCCTCTTCGAACTCCTCAGTCTACTTAGCTAACATGCAACAGAGGTTGGTGGTTATCCGTCAGAAAACATGTATCTCATCACAACTTCGTCGATGGACTTGCCTGACGGTGTGAATGACGTCCTCCAAAGCATCCAAGAATCTTCGGCGGGTATGTCTCTCCAGGACTTGATCAGCTCAATTGCTACAAAGCTAGGGAAGAGACTCGCCAATGGTTCTCGAGACGACCCTCTGGAAATAGACGACGCATCAGACATGAGCGGAGTTGAGGAAGAAGCAGACGAGGACGATGAATCCGAGGACTACCCCGAGTCAGATGATGATTGGGCCAAGGGTCATTCTCTCGGAGGCGCGCGATCATCAACGACATTCCATGTCGAGCCTGCAGATGCCCGTAGACTCAATAAGCGCATTAGAGCCGACCTCCGAGCCGTCAAACTTGCTGGATTCAAGATTGGCATTCTAAGTGGAGCTAAAGCCGAATCAGTTTCTACCGTCATCAGTATATCAGTAAAGGTTGACAAACTCGGACTTTCGGAAGACACAATTCAAGCCTGGGATCTTGAGCCTCAACAGTATATCGTCCTCTTGATTCGTTATGCCGATGGATATAAAACCATGGAAGCTATCACAAAGCAGCCTGCCAAGCTTCTTGAACTTGACTTTCGAGTCGGTGTTTGCAACAAGTATAAGCCAACCCTCATTGCAGCCCTAGCAGCTTTTACCGAGTCAAACAAGGATAACAAGAAATCCTCGGGGAAATCCGAAGGCGAGCCAGAGAGCCCTGCAAGCAAAGACGACGCTCGATTTTCAAGCCTCTTTATCAGCAGTTCCTTGAACGAATTCCTTTCGACATCCCTGGTCTCACTTCTTAAAATCCGAAACAATCTTGGAGTTAGCTGGTCCGGCGCAAAATCCTGGTTCAATGCGAAGCAGTCCCGCATGGATGACAAGGACTCGGAATTACCTGCATCATATTACGACGAAGACGAGACCACTTCGCAAAACATACACCCGGATATCATTACCAAGGATCACTTGACAGAAAGTAAGGCGGGTCAGCTCTCATTCCCTCTTATTGCTGCGCAATTCACACTTCGTTATTTGGTCCGTTGTACCGAATACTGTTTAGTCTGCCACGATAATATTGAGGAAGAATTCGAGGCCCTAAAGCCGTATGTGTGTAGCAAGCCGCTATGTCTGTATCAATACATGTCCCTGGGTTTCGGGCCCTCTGTTGAGCATGAGCTCTTGACCCAACCTTATGTGGTTGATCTTCTTGTCAGCTTCTGCTACGCGAGTGCACTTGTAAGTCTTGATCCGGTTTCTAACATTGGTACTCAACTAAGAAAGCAATAGAACCAGAGACTTCGAGAGTATCCCACAGGAATGAGTCTTGCGGTACCTCCGGTCACAAATACATACACTGTGGCTCAACGAAGTATATACTCGTCGTATCAACATTCTGCCATGGCTGCCCCGCTTCCTTCGGCCGCCATTCAGAAAGTTCTTCTAGATGTCAAATTTGACGGCGCAAGCCACGATGTCGCATTTGATATCAATACAAAATGTCCCGTTCGCGTTGGAGATTGGGTTGTCATCACCGTTCAAGGTAAACTTACACCCAAGCATAGTAAACCACTCTTCTCTTGCTAACAATTGTGAAGGTCGCAAAACTTCAGAGCATTACCGAGTTCAAGATGTCTCCCTCTATCCAACTGTGCGCGTATCTTCATTTGCGGTTGTCCCACAATGTGGCGTGAATCCATTAATGAATGACTACGCCTCGCAGAACCCTTACCCAACTGCCGCTGTACAGACACCTGCGACGACACCTCCACCTGCTGCTCGACTTGATGCAACGTTGGCAATCTATAATGAGAATTTTGACGATATGGACGATATATCGAAAGGAGAAACTATCGCAGTACTTCTAGAGACGTTACCATCTCTCAAGGAGATGAGAACTTATCTTCGAGCACAAGCACAGACATCCGAGCCAAACCTTCGTTCTTGGCATGAACGCGTGTCTCCAGCAGCATTGGGAATTCTCCGTTGGGTGGTTGCCTCTAATCGATCGTGCATTGTTCAAGTCGATAAATGCCCAGGTCAAGAACAACTTGAAGTCCCTATGGACAAGATTAGATTGGAGCAAAGAATGTCCGGTATCTCGGATAGTTTTGTTCAATTTAGATTTGCACAAGGCGCTCCGGACAAGGAGCAGAGATTTCTAAATTCTCTCAAAGCTCAACAGAGTAGCCTTAGCTCCAAACACCCAACTTTGTTTGCCTGGCATGGCAGCCCACTTGCAAACTGGCACAGCATCATTCGCAACGGCTTGGATTTCAAGGAGACTCTACATGGGCGCGCTTATGGCGCTGGTGTTTATCATGCCAAGGATCAGAATACTTCAATGGGCTATGCTCAGCCTGGAAACGTAAGTTGCTACCTCGTTGAGACAAGTAAAAGTGGCTAATTCTAGGGTGTAGCAAGGCTGGTCCGGCTCGGAACTGAAAATCTCAAATGCCATGAGTTTGAATGAGATTGTCAACTGCCCTTCGCAGTTCACAAACTCTAATCCATATCTGGTGGTACAGCACATAGACTGGATTCAATGCAGATATCTTCTCGTTCAAGTGCAGGGTAGGGATACAAGCACTGGCATGGCGCTTCACCAAACCCCATCTGCAAATTCAAGTGTTAATAGGTAAGATGTTTTGCTGTGTCCGCTATTCATCTTTATACTAATATCTCTAGTGAAACTGGTCGACCAGCAGATATCGTTCAAGATCCACGACATCCGGCAATCTCCACTCTCGGCAAGCCGATTGGTGTACCTTTCTGTGCCGTCACAACGTCCAAGGGCTTTCGTAACGACAACAAGCCTATTGATCCCCCTAAGAAGAGACGCAAGCATTCTAGAGAAGGCACTAATACGTCAATAGACGTGGCCAGTGATAGCGATGAGATGGAGGATCTCAAATTTTTATTATCCGATGACGAGGGGGAGGATGCCAAGGAAAATTCCAGCAATATCTCTGCTTTGTAAGTATTTCTTCTGTTCTACTTTACGCCATTTGTCTGTCCCGAATTTTACTGATTATTTTTTAGGAACTCCAAGCTCCTCACCGACTTTGTACCAGGATCGCTTGACCAGAGTAGTCTACCAATGCTAGACCCACCATCCTATGCGACATCAACTGCAACCAGAACCCTTCAGCGCAACTTGAAGGAAGTTCTCGATATACAAAAGAAGACCCCCCTTCACGAGCTAGGCTGGTACATTGATGAGCAACTCGTCAGCAATATGTATCAGTGGATCGTGGAATTACACTCCTTCGACCCTACTACACCTCTTGCCAAAGATATGAAGGCTTCTGGAGTTACAAGTGTCGTCCTTGAGCTTCGTTTCGGAAAGGAATATCCACATACTCCTCCGTTTGTACGAGTAATTAGACCTCGATTTTTACCATTCATGCTTGGTGGAGGTGGCCATGTTACTGGTGGTGGAGCAATGTGCATGGAACTCTTGACAAACTCCGGATGGAGTGCTGTCTCATCCATCGAAAGTGTTCTACTTCAAGTGCGAATGGCCATGATGAACCTGGAACCGAAACCTGCACGATTAGAAAGAACAGGTCTACAATCGAAACAGATGGATTATGGAGTTGGAGAGGCTGTCGAGGCATACAAGCGCGCATGCATGACACACGGATGGCAAATTCCACCTGACTTTGGCGATTTTGCCACCAATGGTGCAGGTGGAAGTGGCCCAAGATTTTGAGCATTTGGGGTAAATTTTGAGGCGTAAAGGAGGGGATTTTAATGATAACAATGACCATGAGTTAACGAACTCTACAGTGCGCAGAATTTGGCGTTAAGCATGTACATTGTTTCTGAAAACAGAGAGAAAGATAGAGGTGTTATTTGGCATTTCGCAAAGCGTGGGCGTATGGCGAGACGAAAACAGGCGTGGATAAACCGCATACTACGCAGTCTAGGATGACTAGAGAGACATAATGAATAAAAAATTTCAGACGACTTCTTCTGCGCAATGATAGGTGATTTCCAGTTGTAGCAAATCCCATTGAAAATCTTTTTTCCCTGTATTTGATACCAACAGACACTTGATGGTGGCTTACCTAAGGCATGTACTTTGCTGTAAGTTGAAGTAGGGGGCTTGCCTGCATGTACAGTAAACTTGCTTTCGCCTCGGACCCCTGTTTACCGACGTCACCTAGCTTTTCCAACGCCTACCAACGACGACTGGACTGCGCGAGAACCTGGCCCTGCATAATTTTTTATCTTTCCATTCGTTGATTTGCATAAGAGTGTGGAAATGTATCCGGTATCTACAGGTTCAAGAAATCTCCGGTGAAAGAGATGCAAGTTCAGGAGGAGGAGGGATCGGCTTTTAACCGTTTGGTTGTGAGGGTGTACCAAGAACCTGCTTTCGCGTTCCTGTCCTGTCCTGGGAATTTTTTTCATCAAATCTTGGATTGAGAATGCTAGGTAGGTAGGGGTGTTTTTCTGCTAGCGCTGTCTCTGTTTCTATATCGTTTGTTGTGTCCCTAGTATCTTTCACTCTCCACCTTTTGCCATTCGTAATCTTATTTTTTGAAGGAAGTCTACCTATTTGTGTTATTTGCAATATGGCCCGTTCAAAAACTCTCCCGATTGAGGGGCCCAAGGTCTCGCGGGTCTCGAGGAGCGGGACGATGATTGTCTCGAGGCCCCCGGCGACACATTCGAATTCGCGTAATACGGCGGCTGCAGTGGTGCAGAATGGGGGAGGGACGGATGGTGAGTCCGTTGAGTCGAGGCGGAATTCTATATCGAAAAATGCGCCGTCCAAAACCAACTCTACATCCAAAAACCCAACCGCACCATCTCGCCCCAACGGCATACCCCAAAGAACGAACAGCGTACAAACACGCTACATGAACATGCTTCTCGACATGGATACCATCCCCCGTTTCCACAATATCCTCGCCTCCTTCTTCACGTGGATTTTGTTGGCTGGTTTCGTGATATTTCCGGGGACCTTTACGACGTGGCAGCAGAATGCGAATGCGAATGCGGAGGAGAAGGAGATTCTGAAGACGGTGAAGAATGTGCCGTTGTTGGCGGTGGCGGGGACGTGTTGTGGTGTTGGGGCGTGTGGGATGGGGTGGTTGTGGTGGCGGTGGAGGGGGAATTTTGTTTGGTTGTTGAATCGGATATTTTTGTTTGTTTTCTCCCTTCCTTTCCTCTTTTCCTCTTCCTTTCCTCTTCCCTCTTCTTTCCCTTCTCTCACTAATAGTTTTTCTTAGACCCGGCACATTAAACTCCATCGCCGGCCTCATCAACACCGTCGTCAACATCTACACGCAACAAAACGGCATCTGGTCCGTCACCGCCAAGGTAACCTTTATTGTAACTGCGACGTGTACGCTTATTCTGGGGAAACTGTTTGTGTTGTATAATTTTTGGGCGCTGAGTAGGGTTAAGAGGAGGCATGGGAGGGATATGAGGGAGTGGGAGAGGGAGGGGGAGAGGGAGGGGGAGAGGGGGGAGGGGCATGAGGGGATTCTGGAGAAGGTGGAGAGGAAGATGGGGACGCCGGGGTTGGAGCCGGGGAGTGTGGTTTAGGGGGGGTGGATGGGAGGGGAGTTTTGGGAGTTATTAGGGGTTATTGTTGATTGGTGAGGGATTGTCTAGGATAGATGAGATATGATGGGATGCCATTGAGCGATATTAGGTTTGAGATTTTGGTTATACTTAAAGATAACTCTGAACATCTACAGTATTTCTCAATAAATTTATTTGTAATTCCCTCGAATTCTGCAAGAATAACATCTACAAAGTTAGCAGTACAAAATCCCCTATCATCATCAAGCTTTCTATCGTCTATCTTTTTATATCGCGTGCTGCACTACGTAAGAGAAATGTGTAAGTCTTATTATCGAATTCTCTGCTCTACTATACATCGTAAATGGGTTTTATGGTATGTGAGATAGAATAGGGGGTCTTGGGTGGATGTGGGATTGGATGTATTAGAAGAGATAAGATAAGAAAAAGAGGGCTTTTAAATGAGGAGATTGGGATGGGGGGTCTGAGATGGGGGCCGGTCTCGTGACTTGAGTCTCTATCGGATCAGCTGATTTCGGACGACGTCATTTGAATTTCGCGGAATTATATCAGAAATTCGATTGCGGAAGGATGATTTGATACAAGTACCGTGTAATTGGTTTGCAAACCCTTCTTTACCATTCTGACTATTATTGTCTTAAATCATCTAGCACTGAAGTGGGAGACTTCCTGAAAACGGGAGTCCTTCCATTTCAGACTCAATTCTCTCTGAGGGCCTAGCATAATGAGATTGAAAATAGGAGAGACCGTGCTAGAAGAGGGGGTCTTGTAAACTAATTAATATGGCAATTGAGGCGTGAAGATTCAAACCTGGAACGTTCTCGGAAACTCTCATCAAAGCACGTACAAGCCATTCGAGTAAGTGCACGTGGTGATAGCACGGTTATACTTCGGCAACTCATCCCCCGGTGTCTTTCCGGAGCTTTGAAGCGCAGCAGGACAAGTTGAGAGATGATTCCCACAATTGTCAAGGGCACAATACCAACAAACTGCGACAATAGCACCGACGGGGTGTCGCTGACGCTCGAGAAATTCGCCAGGGGATCTAATTCTTCTTTTGCTCAAGTTTACTTTGTCAAAACCTCACTCCGACTTTCAAATTCTTCGAAAAGCGCAATCAGCCCCCAATCTCTTCAACAATACCTTTTACTCTCTCCAACAACACCTTGATCTGGTATTGACGAACCTTCGAAACATTGTACATCTTACATCTCTCCTCTATTGGGCCAGGGGATTTGCTCCGACCATGGCAATGAGTCCCTCCCCTCAACTTTCCCCCGTCATGGGCGGCAGAATCGACCGACAACAATCCAACTCCCCACCTCAGCAACAACTCTCAAAGAGAGACAAGAAGCGCACGCTCCTCGCAGAACGTTTGGCAGATATTACTGCACAGTTCTCTAACAATCGAGATGTACATTACCGCGAGCAGCTGCAAGCTCTTCAGATCGACATGAACCTCATCATGGAGGCTGACGCCCACGGAAAGGAACAACTTCGCAATACTCCACTCGAGATCGATGAGTTAGTACAGGATAACATAAGATCGACACATATGAAGTCCATTGGGCGAACTGCTCCCCCAAGAGCTGGCAAGGTCTATGCTGATTTCGCAAAAGACATTAATGATGCGATGGAGGATAGAGATGCGACTTTGACTACTCACAGGGTATGGTTTCTTTTCTCCAACTAATCGCGACCTGGCTAAATGTTTCGCAGAGAGATTTCGAAGTCAAGATGAGCGAGCTCGAAGCAGCGCATGCCTACCGACTGAAAGTTGCCAATACCGAGTACAAAGCGCTATCCACCACCCTTCGCGATCGATTGATCAACAGTGTCACAACGAAGAAGAATCGCCTGGCAAGAGATAAGGAAACAATGGAAATTGGCGAGAGCAATGCGCTTCTATTACACCCAAGTCAATTCGGTATCGCGAATCCTGCTAGCCCTGGTGGGTTACATAGCAAGCGCACTACAAGGCATCGCCGTGATGCAGAAGAACTACCAACATTCGAGGGCAACAAGCGGAAGCGCAAAGCTATGGATAGCGATGAATCACCGGCACCTACAAGACGTATGGAAAATGGCAACAGCACGCCAATCTGGTTCGCTGAAAAACATGCTCTCACAGCAACACAAATCGACTCTTCCCTTTACAGCATAGATAAGCTCTTTACTGAGAGAGAATTGGCGATGACATATAATGCAGCAGCTCATGCGGCACATAACCATATGCAACGGCATCCACCTTTCTCCGACGAGACGGACTCCCCTCCAAATGGTAAATCGGAATCAAGCTCCGAACATGAAAAAGCAGGTGCGGCGAACGAGCCTGAAAACGAAGATGCAGAATCTCCTCCTGGGGGCGCAATGATGGAGAGACAATACTCGCATGCGACTCGCAGTACCCGAGGTCTTGGTGGAGCTTTCCCTTCAGGCTTCGAGGTTAACGCTTTCAACGACATCAATATCCCTAGCAACATGCAAGCTCTCACTCGACAGCAACCCAAACTACCACCACTTCTTGCAATACAAAAGACGATGGGTAAAGGCGAGGCTGCAAATCAGCCGGCGCCACTAAACGCGGATGATGCAGCTGCAGAGTTAGAAATGATCCGACGCGCACGTTCCTATAATGATAAAGAGGGCTATGGAAGGAATCTGGATCTTGAAAACGGAGGAAGAAATCTCCTAGAAGCTGTCGCCGAACCTCGTCAATTCCGGTACTATGTCAAAGCTGACGACAAAAACTCTTATGTCAGGACAAGCAATGAACGTGAAGATGATGATCGCATGGGTGGTGAGATGATGGAAAAACAGTTGAGTCAAGGGGGAAGCGAGCTTGGCGGCGTTGCCATGAGTCGTCAAGGCACAGGCGAAGGACAGAGCAGCCGCGGTCGAAGAATAAAGCACAAAGTAGATGGGTTGAGCTAATCGAGGCTCTACTACTTCTCTCGGCGTTTTGTTTCTTCTCTGGGTGGGCTTCCTTGTAAATGGAAATGGAACGAATGGTACTTGGCGGCAGGGTCTGCGGCGTTATTGGGATTTTCGTTGGGGACTGGAGCATGATAAATACCACTTTTTCTTGAAGCTTCAGATAATTTTCTGTTGGTAGGATCTTCTTACCTTTTGCTGGCACTTGAGTGGTCATTGGGTTGGCAAGATAGACGGTTAGATAATGGAATTCGTCTTGAATCTTTTTTTCCCACGTCGTCAAGTATGGTGTTCCTGGGTTTGCGAGTGCAATCCTCTTCTTTTGGAATTTGCAATTTCGTTGTATATACCCCCTGGAAATGTATTTGAATGAAGAGTTGCATGTCTTGTCCCAAAGAATGCTTTTTCCCCTTTATGAGTCATATTTCACCGTAGGCAACGTCATCCCTTTTCGGATTTTGGCGAGGTCCACCATTGGGCTCTCTGCCCTGCGCACGAGAGTTGGGAGGTGTAGATGGGCCCGTGCTGGTGCTTTTACCAGGGAACTATCTCACTGTCGGGAGCAGATAAGTGGAAGCGAGCCTGGTATCACATTCCCCGCGATTTCCTGCTATCTATTCACTCCTTTACTGAGTAAGATCTCACTTTGACGCGGGGTGAAAGATGCAAGAGCGTGGATGCTATCATTGGAATTTTGGAGCGAAAGGTGTTTAGTTCTGTACTTGTTGGATTTGGGGAGTAATTAGTTGATCTGGAAAGTGCTAGTTGGTATTCTTTTGTTGGTTTTGTTTTCTGTTTTCGTTTTCAGTTGAAATACCTAGCACTTTGGTTGTCTTCAGATGGGTTGCTCGCAATGCTCGATACACCCCCATGGTGTAGCTGTATTTTCTATTCACCATGGTCGAGTGTAAAGTCCGGGGACGTCAAGTGTTGATTCACCAACAAGACGTTAACTTTTTACCTATGGTAGGCCGTAGATATCTACATAATAGAATCTCCTTTGAGTATATCATGTCCTCCATCCTCCAGAACCCACCAGAACACCCGAAGGCCCCAACTCCACACTACACCAATACTACACCCATTCCTACCAAAATGGCATCCACCCCTACCCAAATACCACCCATCCCATGGGACTCGACCGCCACAGCTCTCCACCACTCCATCCTCCTCCACAAAAACGCCTTCAACCACCTCGTTCTCACCAGCACAATCGAATATTCTCTCTGCAGGATCGGAAGACTGGACAGTTATCTCCTACACCTCCTACAACAAGCCTACGAAGAAGAAAAAGATAGCATTGATAAACTCATCGAAGTCTATCGTATTCATCATGTCAACCAAACGCCGGAGTCTTCTAGGGATATAGAGAAGGGACGACTACAGCTCATAGTTATACAGAGGAAAGTAAGGGAAGCGGAGAGAAAAGCGGAGGATGTAAGGAAGGAAGTGGCGGCTTTGATCGCCGCTTTTTTTGCGCGCGGGAATGGACGAGGTGTATTGGAGAGCTTGGATTCTGAACAACAAGAAGTCGTTGAGGAACTTTACCACTGCTTCAAGATTTGCAGTAGAGAGATTGAGAAAAGGCAAAGGGAAAAGCTAGCACAGGAGAAGAAAGAGAAGATTGCGCTTGCGATTCGAGGAGGGTCGATTTTGATGCATCCTGGGACGCCGAGGGAGTTGATTATGCGGTCTTTTGGGAAGAAGAGCGAGGGGTTTGGTGTGGGAGTGGGGGATGAGGGGTTGGCGAGCTTTGGGAAGTATAGAGAGAGTTCGGAAGTTGTGCTGTCTGACGAAGAGCCGCTGAAATCACGAACTGAAAATAACGGAAAGTCAACAACTCCTCCGTCTCCTGAAATGAGCACGAAAGATCTAGCGGATATCACAGCACAACTCGAAACCCACTTCCAAGGAGCATGTAAACCTATCGTCTACACAGGCACGACACTCCTACGCGCACAAGCCGAAGCAGCGAAGATCTCTCATCCGCATATTTCCTCCGCTTCGAAGTCTGCTAGTCCTAGCACAGACTTTACGGAAATTGTGGAGCTGATTGAGAAGTTGGATGTGGAAACAGAGAAGTTTGAGGAGAAAGTGGAGGATTTGGAAAGAATGAGGATTGGGGTAATTTGGGGAAAGTGCGGTTTGGATATGCTGTGAAAGTTGGAGATTTGAGGAAGCGGTTGGGGGGACAGGGGGGTGGGGTGAGAGTTAGGGGGATGGAGGAGGGGGAGGAGTTGAAGCATAAGACTGTTAAGGGGGAAGGGGTGTAAGTGTTTAGACTCTTGATATTTGGATTTTGAAGACGATTTTTGGTTTACCGGTATTGCGCCTGGAAAGCTACGCTGAGGGTGGTGGTTTTCTATGTTGATACCACACCGAGTCTTCATTCTACTCAGACAAACGTAAATAGAAACCTGATGAGTTCTTGGACGTTCGACAACACCATTGTCTAGTGAAGTGAATTCCTCTGCTCGTATAAGGTGATGGGATTTGTGAAGTATTTTCGGTGCTTTGTTGCGAAGTTGCGAGAAGAATCTGGTGGGTTTTTGATTGAGAGGTTCAGACAGCTTGTGGCATATAACCACCGCTCGCCAACGGTTTCTTTCCACTCATAATCTGTAAAGTTTTTCAAGCAGCACTGGACCTCTTCCCCTCTAATTCGCTGTCAGTTAACGGCAGAATAACGCCATTCGCTTTGAACCTTCGCATCGAAACCTTAGCATCAGATCTCACCAGATACGCGAAGATCCGACGCGTCATCCGGGCCTGTTTGACAGGAGCATTGACAACTCGATGAAGAGGACTTCGTATCATACTTCCGGTCAATTCGACGAGCAATCCATTTTAGTGATTGAGGATTGCCTTTTGACATCCGAAGGGAAGTTGGTGATGGAGGGTCTTCAGAATTTAGTCTGGTAAGATGCGAAAAGATGTCAGAGATCGTTACGCTGGTTCTTAGAATGTCGTCCTTGCTTGGAGAATAGAACTCCATAGCGTCCACCTTGTTGTCTCTTCTTCTTTGTGTCGGAATTTTTGTACCTATATAATCTATTAGACTATCACCTCATTAATCTTGCCTTCCACGAAAGAAAGAAATGAAGATATAGAGATTACCATTTTAATTGGATTAGATCTCTTCCCCTTCTCTCCTATTTCTATCCCCATTGTACCAGAAATCTAAACGAATTGAGGAAAAAACGGCAAACTCCCCTATTTTAACCTTGGTTATTTGTGAAGTTCTAGCACGATGAGATCAAAAATTGGGAGAGAGGGTTGCGTTTGATGCCAATTTACTCTCCATACATAACGACGCCAACCGTGTTTGAAACTATTGCAAACAGAAAAGCTACGCATCTTCACGCAATATGGGTTAGCGAGATGATTGAAGTGATGATAGAAACGGCTATCATTTCGGCAATCCCATACCATGGTTCTTCAATGCGATTTTGCTCGCCAAAAACCCCTGTTCTCCACTCCCTTCCTATCACGACATGCGAATTGACCGAAGACTTGACTAAGGGGACAACCTCCGAATCTCTTGCCTATGCGTCGCTAATGAAAGCCAAAAGATCGAACAGTAGATCCGTTTTGACTCGACAACCCTCGCCTGGACTGAGCGAGTTGCGAAACCCGTTCCAAAGCCACCCGGTCACATCACTGTGGCTGAAGCCCTTGAAATTCTGCTGGGCAACGAGCTGAAAGGCTTCCTGACAAAGTATGGTGGATTCGCCCTCGCTGCTATACTGGTAGATTGCTGCGATGGTTGGCTCGCCGGCAGTTGTGAACTGACTTGGCCTTTCGTCGTTGCCGGGCATAAGAAATGGCTCACAAGCACAGTGATTTACTGCAGGGAAGACTGATGCGGTATCGCCATCCCCTGATGTCGGTAATATTTCAAGAGAGATCTCGTTGTGAGGTGTGAGAGGAAGTGTTGATGAAAGTTCGGGTTCCAGAATTGGGTCGGCATCGGCAACGGCATCGGCATGGGATCGCCCCGCATTGATTTCGTCCCGAGGAAGAACAGCACCGCTACTTTGCAGCACGTCTGTGGGCAGACAACTATTGCTCTCTTGACAGCGACAGTTAGACAATCGACCTTGAAGAGCAGAGATCTCGTCTCGAAGAGTCACGATCGACTGTTCGGCCTCATCGAGCCTCGACTGCAGGATAGCAGCATTGTCCCTCTGGCGGGCTCGATGACGACGCTGGTTGTTGCGAACCCGCTCAAGGGTATGTGCCGCTGTCACCCTCTTGCTCAGAGATCGTCTCGTCTTGGGATCGGAAGGCATTCTCTTCGGAGAGGTGGATTCTGGGGATTGATCTGTCATCGTTTGGATGCCGTTCATTTATGGCGGATGTGCCCTTGAACAGGGGTATGAAAACGGTGACATATCGATTGGTTAGGTAAGCAAGCCAAGCTTCTGATGATTTGCTGGCTTAACACTACCATTTTCAAACGGAGGGAAATAAACAGCAGGTGCATCCTTGTTTAGAAGAACTCGACCAATCACCGAGATACAACTGATCGATGACATATCGTTTTCCTTGACTCGTTGCATAAAGGCAGCAATTGAGCCACGGTTCGTCTACAAACAGTACAACGTCTTCGCTGCCACAACCGACACTTTTTCCAAGCCTTCTTTGAATATTCTCCTTTTTTCAAGCTCAAGGAAAGCTAGACGCAAAACATTTGACAAGATGGAATCAAAGGAGGCTTATTCTCAAGTCAATAATCATTACGGCTCCATCAAACAAAGTAGCAATGGCCAGTATGAGCAAACGGTCGCCAAGGCATTCGGCTACACCGAAGAAGAGTTGTCCAAAATCCCCGAAGGTGCAAATCTTGGATTGAGCTGCGGAAATCCACTCGCACTTGCGAACCTGAAGGAGGTATGTACTGTACATCAATGCTCGGCTTGCGTTGTAGTGGTAACTTTCAAAGGGTGAAACTATCATTGACCTTGGCTCCGGCGCTGGCTTCGACATTTTTGCAGCCGCCAAATTGGTTGGTTCGTCTGGCCAGGCGATTGGGATCGACATGAACAAGGAAAGTTGTAACCTGCTCTCGGACTAGGTAGCTTTACTGACGATATCGCAGAACATGATTGAAAAGGCAAATGCGATCAGGGCTAAGACAAATGCGAATAACGTCAAGTTCATCGAAGCAGCAATCACTTCAATTCCACTGTCTGACAATGAGGCACACTGTATCATCAGCAACTGCGTCATCAATCTTGTCCCCGAGACAGAGAAGCAGCTTGTATTCAGTGAGATGTTCAGACTGCTCAAGCCTGGTGGACGACTTGCTATCAGCGATATCCTTGCTCGGAAAGAGTTAACTGATGCGATGAAGAAGGACATCGCTTTGTATGTCGGATGCATATCTGGTGCAAGTCAAGTCAGCCAGTACGAAGCATATCTCAAAAATGCGGGCTTTCGAGGTGAGTTCCGAACATGCATCTTATTGCAGAATTTATGAAATTAACCGCCATTTTAGACGTCTTGATCGTGGACAGTAAGAGCGACTTGAATGTATATTCTACTGCCACTGAGGACGGGTCATCTTCTTGCGCTGGGCCCGGTTGCGCCGGAGCTCTGCAAGTGTCGAACTGTAAGCCGGCAGTAGCCGATACATGCTGCCCATCCAAGGCTATCCTTGAAGACAACAATTCGAGTAAAGGTGTAGCCAAAACGGTGGACACTTCACACGGAGATGTCGACTTCAACGAGTGGGCAGGTACAGACTCTCGAATCTCATTTAGACGTTCGAGCTAATTAAACCACAGGATCTTTCCAAATCTACGCAACAAAATCCGTTGAAGCAGAAATCTAAATTGCAATATGGGTACCCCGAAGAAGTATTGCACTCGGCGGTCTATGGCTAGAGCTCAATCTTCGATGCAGCGTTTAATCGTGGCTGTTACACCTTACTTCTGGATTGGTTTTACAAAATGGCAAGAACGTTGCAACTCTGTTCCATTTGTTTCTTAATGATACCATGGTAATGGGTCAGCTGGTTTGTGTTTCTTTCACTCTCGGTCATCTTTTCGGTCCATAGCCGTACTATTGGTGCATTATACGATCTTCGCACATAATCTAATTGCAGCCATGACGTACTATAACATATTGTATTCGGAATATCAAGTCTCACTTCCCCGCATCTGAATTTTCATGATTCTATTGACGAAAACGTTTAATCTAGATCTAGATCTGGATAGTCTTCTCCATGAAAGAATGCTCAATCTCTTCAAGCGACTTCCCCGCAGTTTCAGGAATGAACAAAGTACATACAATAGCCACAAACGCGCTCGTTCCAGATATCATGAACAGGACCTTGTAGCCCATGGCATTGTACAGATACGTGCCGACCATATTGGACAGAAACGCGCCCAGAGCAAACCCGATGATACCAACAGAGCTTCCACGAGCACGGTAGTGAAGAGGAAATATTTCCGAAGGATAAGCAAACGAAACCCAAACTGATCAAAGAAGTTAGCAATGTATATTTGCGAGTGACAATAATGGGAAGGATTACTTACGCCAGTTAGTGCCGAACTGCGAACTCCAGAGAAGAGTTAAGAGGATAGTTCCAACACCGTATTTCTTTGCCAGGTCGGGATTCGAGATACTGTACTTGTTGACAAAGTAACCACACATGCCATTCAGAGCGAGTATGACACAGCCCATAGTTGCACCACCGATAAATGAGATTCGTCTCCCGACTTTATCAGAGAACATGACGCCAACCAACCCAAAAATTGCCTGCAAGAAAATGCTCACTCCTGTCAGAACGGATGCAAGCTCCATCGACCAGCCACCTGTAACAAGTAGGTTGCTTCCGTAACCAACGACGAAGGAGGTACCAATAAAGAACTGACAACTGAACTGGACGAAAAGAGCGCACCA
Organism: Hymenotorrendiella dingleyae; assembly: GCA_003988905.1. NCBI lineage: Eukaryota > Fungi > Ascomycota > Leotiomycetes > Helotiales > Helotiaceae > Hymenotorrendiella > Hymenotorrendiella dingleyae. Next base: position 33,879 of record QYAP01000307.1, read on the forward strand.
CGTACGACGCACCGTTCCCTGCTCATCCGGGACAAGGAACATACGCCAGTAAGATACCTTCTTGATACGCATACCATCAACATGGGATTGCATAATGGCCTCCAGTTCGGCTTCGACGTCCATGTCAGAATCCGTATGCATGGCCTGAAGCACTCTACGCGCTTCCTCAACCATATGCACCTAGAAAGTATTACTACCTGACAGATTATTGCAGAAATAGGCTACTTACCTTGACTAACCAACGAGGTGATTCGGGGAGAACGAAGACGCCTGCTATGACGATAAAGATGATGACCAACTGGAATGCAATAGGGAGGCGCCAGACGATATCGCCAGTTGCGTGTTTCCCTAAGCCGTACATCATAAAGTACACGGTACCAGCCCCAATAGGTGCAAAGACCAACATGACGCTGATCATTCGGCCACGCAGTTTCTGGGCGGCAACTTCCGCGGTCCAAGTCAGTCCAGCGGCATCCATGAAACCGGTCGTGAGACCATTGAGAATTCGAAAGACAAGTGTCATGGCGTAGTTCTGCGTTGCTGCGAGAATTGGAATGGATATGCATCCTAGAATTCCACCGGCAACAAGGGCCTTGCGGCGTCCGACGCGATCTGACAACTTTCCGCAGAACAGGGCCCCAACTACAACGCCGAGAAAGTAACATGCGTTGATGGTTCCACTCAGGAGGTTATTGTGAGGGGTTGACTCCGAGAGTCCGATGACGGCGAGGTAATTGGCGTTGGAGGAGACGGCACCGAAAAGAGAAACATCTGGAAATCGAGAGCTGTCAGCAAGGGAAAACTTTGGTATTCATCATTGATGGTGCTAGTTTTGGAACTCACTCCATCCAGAAAGCATCAGACAGAAACCCGCGCAGACATTTACGCCAATGGTGACCATGAGAGGAGACAGGTGAGCTGGATTATTATCAGGAGCTGGTCCAGGAAAGTATCTCGCAAAAGCCCATGGCTTGTAGTCTGGAAGGGCGGTGGCTTCCGTGCTCGAAGACTCTGGATCTTGCGCGAAAGCAGTGCTCTTTTCGGATTTCTCCATCGTTGCGAGACTCATGGCGATCCTGAGATTCAAATGCTCACTTCAATAGTCTGACACTAGCGAGTCCTCTCTGTGGTCCCTCTGGAAGACAGAAGTCCCTGACTTTAAGTGTTGAAGCCATATCATAGTAAGAGTTGTAACGGACTCCAATGAGAATCTATCGATGGCGGCTTTTCAGAGCCGCCCCCTGTCATGGCATTTGAGGTGGGTGGGGCACCGGGTAAATACGTCATTCTTATCATGCTAGAGCAAGATAAGGCGAGTTGACGATATCAGGATTTGAAGCTATACAAGAGCATTTAACATTTCTAATGACTCGAGGATAATTATCAAAATATGGGAGTTACCAGCGTAACGGTACGGGCAAGCTCGCCTCATCGATTGTCCCTAATATTTGGCAAAGAAAATGCACGGGACCCGCGACTTTTGTGGAATTGAGATTGTGGAGTTTGGCTAATCGTGTACGAAGATGCGGAGAAAATCTGGGACGCGCGCACCAATGGGGACGTGCCAACTAGCCGAGCTCCCCCCTGAACGAAGCGAAAGGAACACTTATCCAAATCATCGAGCCAACCCTCCTCTTGCGAATTATACCCATGCCAGCCACATGCTTGTAATGCATGCTTCGACCGATATCGCAAAATAAGCTTTGCCTGTCACTCTACTTAACCCCGCAGTACGATGCGGATATTGATATCCGCATCGCGATATCAATATCTGCATCGCGCAACTACACGGACGAGTCAATAAGCAATGGTCCGCCAGGCTTCCTGCATTCTGCTCTGAAGCATAGCTATGCATGGCCAGGTTTTTCTTGTTTATGCAGACTAACAGAATTCATCTTTCCGTTCATATTTCTTGTAATTTAAATTTACACAAAACCGGAATCATGGTCGTTAGCGAGAGAGCAGTTGAAAAAGCCCTAGCTACCCAGTTAGAATAGCTATGGTGCAACCCGAGCCAGCTTGGTAAGTCAATTTATCTCCTCTCTTCAATGTTTTAAATTTCTCCGGCCGCCTAGACAACCAGTTCTAACGGTGCAACTGGAATAAAAGGTTCAACGCAGATGCAGCCGTTGTGGAAGCCATGAAATTCGTCAACTAAGTAGCCACGGAAGGCTTCAAAACTTTTACATTCCTAGAGCTTTGAATCCTTGGACTTTAACGAAATGAATGTGGCCAAGCAGTTTGTTGATGCTGTTGGTCACTATTCAAGACATGATATACTCACCTTGCATATTCGCGACAACAATCATCTTCACAGTAAAAGTGGGGGCATTGTGTGCTCGAAAGGATTGTGAGACTAGTGAAAGATGATAATCTTTATTCTCATAATTTGTAACGATTTCTGATCAATTCAAATATGATGAGAATTTTCAAACCCGATAATGTTTGCCAGTCTCCCGAATTTGAACCTCGCTTAAGAGCCCGGGGATGCGAAAACTAGCAATTAGGTATTTTTTATATCGTTTGCAGCTCAACAAATAGCTCATATCGTTCTATAACTATGAAGTAAAGAATGCTAGCGTTTGCGATCGAATTCTAATCCTCTTTCTCCGAGTCGTGGACGCAAATCAGGAGTCTGTTGAAAGTCATCACTTTGGAAGATCGTAACAAACAGACTATTTTAACACAATCTACCGTCTAAATCCTTCTTGATACACTTAAGATGATCGATACAGTATGCCCTACGGTAGTAGGCGTGTCGGTAATTATAGACAAATTTCAATTATTCTTAACCATATAACCTTCAATCATACATTAATTCTAATAGACAAATATCTATATTAACAGAAAATTTAACTAGCAAATGTACACTTTACCGCGGATTATTTATCGACAAACTTCAATTATTTTGGACTATTCTCTTCTTATAACCGTAGAGCTTCCCTTCTATAAGATTATAAGGTTACTATGACGGAAATGAGCCATTAATAGCTCATTCCCGTCACAGTTACAAATCACGCCTACGCTACGATTGCAAGGTTTACAAATCACGTCTACGATTGCAAAGTTTATGTTCACTGATTTAATCATATTAGAGAATAGAGAAAGGGAGGGGGGGTAGAGGGAGAGGGAGGGAGTATAAACGGGAGAGAGAGAGAGAGAGTTCAAACCTACTAGTGTGTGCATGCTACATATAAGGGGGAGGGAGAGAGAGAGTATAAACATACTAGTGTGCGCATGATATATGCAAGGGGGAGAGAGAGAGAGCATAGACCTACTGTATATGTGTATGAGAGACGTTCTTACCTGTGGTGTTGTGAAAGAGGAAGAGGAAGAAGAAGAATGGTTATGTAGCAAGTCAGTTTCATGACCCACATTCGTGTCGGAAGTACCCGGCAGTACTAATTTTGGTGGGGTGGGACCTTCCAAGAGAATATGATTCATGCGCCTAGCCCTTAAAGCTGCTGAATGTCCGAGCGTTTTGCACGTACGCTCTTAGAGAAAGTGTAACTATTCCCAGAATTCCCTACTTCTACCTTATATATAAGAATAACTAAGCGTCCAAATTAAATAAGGATTGCAGTTCTGGAATGCGTATTAATTAAGGAACTCGCATATCGATTTTTATTTTCTTAGATTTTTTTTATTATTTTAATATCTTAATTCTGAAATTTTGTTTAAGTATTTGAAGGAAAACCGACATTTGTGAGTACTGACGATTCCTTTGGTGTGATTAGGAATTTCAAAAATTGCCTTCGACAGATTTTGTCAATAAGTTAGGGAAGAATGTCGGTATTTACGATGGTATCGTCGATAGAAATCGACACCATACTCCCGTAGGGATGTCTTGTCCTTTCAATTGTAAATTTAAAAGTTATGCGTTGATGCGAAGCCAGAATTATGTGCAGTTCCAGTTAGCTGAGCGGAAGGAACGAGAATATAACCCCCAAGGCTCTACCCCCTGTTGAAAACCCCTTAGAATAGAAGACTTCACCGAAAAATGTGCAAAATCCACAAATTTATCTACAGTAGTGGCCATCGATCTTCGAGCACTTGTAATCTGCAGCCTATCAAGGGAGGGCATTGTCATTAAATGGCAAATCCTCTACCCCTTGAACCAAGATTTTTTCTATGCTATCCCTCTTGCTTGCTCCAATGCTCCCTAACCACTCTGCACGCCTCACAAATTAAGTATTTCTACCCTTACCCCTCTTTTATCATTTCTGACACTGCTCATTTCAATTACCACAGCTTCAAACAAGAGAGAACACTTTCACTTATCTACCAACCACGGAATAAAGACCACTTTTAATCCCGAACCGAAATCTGTTTAAAAATCCTACCATTCTAGATTCCCATTGCTTTCCCAAATACCACCTAAAAACGGAGAAATCCCATTCCAACATTCAGCCTGCCGCGCGATGGCTTACATCCTTCATCCTAGCAATCAAAGTCCCGGTTTCCAACTCGCCTATGCGATCCGCCACAATGAATGGCACCGATAGTTTACACACCAACCCATCAAAATGTTCCAGCAAATTCCCCACGTTGATGGCCCCCACAACCTAACCGAAGCCAACCTAAAATATAATCCGAGACGTTTGTTACTCGGAACCTTATTCGCTACTAGATAATTCAACCGTTTTCCCCGGCAAGTCCCTGCTTACACGCCGCTTAGTGGTCCGAACTTCCACATGGCAAGCAGGCAGGCAGGCAGCGTAGACCCACCAGGCTGCCTTCCCGAGGACGTACATGCCTACGCCTTACGCAAGATAAAGCTAACTCTCGCACCCATACCGGCATCTAGACCAACGACTCCGGAAGGTAGGATTCGGGAATATAACATGGGATACGCCCGGCGAGACGTTTGTGGCGCTGGCCGTTGAAACGAGATTGAGGATGGAATATTTTGGAATTTGGTGGTAGCGTTTGTGTTACTACGTTGGCAGGATCTTAGCGGCTGCATGAATTGCAGAGTCGTGTGATTGATAAGAAGTGATGATATAGTGCGCCTCGACATGCATCAGCATCAGCCGCGCCTCGCTACTAGCAGTTTCTCGCAATTGCGCAAAACTACCGCAGTAAGTGAAAATACCAGCTCTGGTGAAGGGTAGAGGAACCCAGAAGAAAAAATAGTATTTTCCTACTATACACGGAATCGAATCACTATGATTCAATCCTCCAGGACACGCAAAGTCGTAAGTCCAAATCTACCAACTGACTTTCCCCCTGTAATTAAGATAACCACTAGGCATACCAGCCTGACCTCAAGACAAGAATAATAAGTCCATCGCCTGAACGTCCCGAGATCTAATAAGTCTCCCTAACCCGTGGGTAATGTGAATCGCCCAATATATGCTGCTAACCCGCCCTCCAAACCCCAGAAAAGGAGAAGTGTTGAAAACCCCCAAACCGCAAGCTCGCTATACTCCAACAACCCATTGTATAGAATAGAAGAAGGGAGAATTTATTAAACTGCTGAATGTTGCGCCGTCCAGAATTCGAAATGTGTCCTCCTGAGGTGAAATGTGGCATAAGTATAGTTGCCGCAGCGCAAAGCGTATACATCTTGCGCCGAAAATGATGAACGGAGAGGGAATAATGTCGTAACGTCGTAAATCATAAAAGCCCATCCGCCATAGCTCATATCCGTCTCCCCTTTCCCCATCAACTAGCGGGAGTGTCCACTTCCACTCCCACTGCCATAATCATAATACGCACGATCCGTATCCTCATAATAACCCTGATCAGCAGTATAATACGCATCCGCATCACCATATGTCTGCCCCTGTGACGCATAGTCTGCACTGCGATCTTTGTCGCGACTTGAGCCGCCGCCGCGGTGAGATTCAGAGCCTCGCGATCGGCCCTTAGAGACGACGTGTTTTAGGGATAGGGAACCCCATGGTAGGCCGCTCGGGTCGTCGTTGCCCATCTCGTTCGGGTCGGGCGTGTGGTAGGAGTGGCCTGCGTGCGCGCGGTTCTCGGCGTCTCGTTCTTCGCGCTCTTTGGTTTCCTTTGCCTTGTCTCCTGGTGCGATGTTAGTCATGTCCAAGAAAAGGTCATAGTGTAGCTTTAGCGAGGGGAAGAGGGGAGTGGAGAGACAACTTACGGAATTTTCGCTGCGCGATACGATTCTGAACGCGTCTTCTCTCCTCAGGGTCCGTAATCTCCGACCAATCGTCCTTCGTGGATGACTTTGATTTGGAGGAAGAGGAGGACGAGGAGTGGTGTTTCCCCTTTGAAGAGCTCGAGCTCGAGTGGTGAGAGGAACGGTGGGATGATGACATTTTAGATTCGGTTTCGGTGTCGGAAGACTCTTCTCGAGGAATTGGATTCTGATCTGGATCTTCGATTTTGATGGTGGGGATTTCTTGGTTTGATGTGGTTGAGGGATCTTCTGGTGGTGGTGGTTGCTCGCTGTTATCGGTTTCATGGGACTGAAAGTCCCTTTTAGTGATTGTTAGCTTAAGTTGCAAGAGAGATAATAGGATGTATTTTGAGAATTGTGAGTATGTAACCCATTGGTCAACTTACATCTACCATTGAAGATGCTGTTAGGCAATTATGTTTCATAGACTTGCTAGGGTAAACTAACTGGTACTCCACAATGATATGGAGACTGGAGATTTGTTGTGGTAAAAGAGCCAATGATTTGAAAGTCTAGTGAGGTTGATCTGGTCTTGGGACCACTCTAATATAGCAAAGAATACTTGAATCTAGTTTCGCTAAGATCAGAGATGACTGTATGTGTGTGAAATGTATGATAATGAACAAGTGAAAGACATAAAACATAGACAAGACGTGAGATATATAAGTTAGTCACATCCTTGAAAGGACAGAGCAATGAGAAAGATGCATCCAAATAGAATCTAAGCACTGCCTCCAAAAGGGTTAGATTCATGGTAGCAGTATAGAAGGTGACGCAGGGGGAGGCTGGAATTGAGCAATCCTATACAGCCATTTCCCACTCATAGCGCCCACGACCAAGGCAGCCTCGCCCTAAATCTAACTCAATAATAGACGCGATTGGAAGAATGTGGCACATGTGACGTGCTCTGCTCCAAGCCCTAAAAAGATACGGGATTGAATGCGAGAATCCTAGCACTCTCAAAGGCTGCAACGAAGGTTAGTAGGAGATGCCTTAAGACAGGGTCTGAAAAGGGGGCCGTTTCCTAGGTTGACAAAGCGCTAGATGGTCGTCGGATGCAGGCGAGACCTCGGCATGGCTTGACTGCCATGCCACGCCGTGTAATACAGGACATCCAGTCATGAATCTGTCCCCACGACTTGGTGCCCTGCGAAAAAGAAAAGAAACCGGCGGACGGTAGCGGATGTGTACCGTGTAACTGACAAGGCAGTGGCTGTTCCTGCATATTGAGGAGCAGGTGGGGGGGTTGGGGGCAGCAACGACAACTGATTAGGCACCCATTTATCCTCTGACTGCGCTTGATGGAATGCTCGTGCTCCAGTGCATCGAGCCCCCCTCGACCTCCCAAAACTGTCCCAGCGATGAGTCTTCGCGCGAATGTAGCCAAACTCTCGAGATTGACTGCGTAGTCAGCCGCCTGGATGACGCACACGGGCAATCCGAGCCTCCCGTCATCTGTTTGGCGATCCCCTCAAATTTCCGCAGAATCCTCGAACGCACATGGACACCCTGCGAGGATCGTAGAACCATCTCGACAGTTGGTCGCTTGCATAGCGTGTCAGATCGTGTGCTCCCCCCAAAGAGCGCGCCGAACGGTAAGCAGTTATACATATCTCTAGGCGCCGTTGAGCATTCGTGTACAGCTTGGGTTGTACATGTGTAAACACCAATTGAACGATGGGGGTTTTCCGTTTGCAACTTTGCAACCATGGATAAAATCCCAAATCCCCAAAATTCCAAAATTATTGGCGGTGAGGAAAAAGATGCTTGACAGCAAATGGTGTGGTCGTGCTTACTAAATGAGCAGGTCGAGAGATCACGAGTGTGTTTACATTTCCGTCTGGTACCCAAAAAAGATAGGCTTCTCGATAGGCTCCTCGCTTGGCCCAGGAGGATAAAGGGGACGGGAACTCTCCCAAGTGTACGAATAGGCCAATAGGAAAATCTCCGTGGTCTTGGTGCGGACCGAGCCACTCAGTTCCAAATAGTTACGATGTACCTTGTCTCTTACCAAGTCAACTTAGTTCTCGTAGTCGCCCGCCAATCGAGTTTCTATGAACACCATTCTACTCAACATACTCTACTGTTCATTCGTATCAGTATATCTGGCCCGGTGACTTCCACCATAATAAGCCATCGTCGTCGTCGTCAAGTTGTCGCGGCGTATTGCGAATTTAAGTCCTGCCTAATTCCCATGGTTGAGCTGAACATCCAACAACTTGCTGCGTGCAAGTGCCGCGTGCTGTAAGCCATGGGGTATATTTACTCCGACTACACCAGAACAACCGCAATTCCTGCACGTCATTGAAGAACACTCCCACACCCGTTTTGAATATCGAATTCGTCAGTATTTGTGCTGTAAACAGAAGGTATGATTCATTTCAGCTCATAACCTTGTATAAGTGCAAAAAGACCGGTTCAGGTCACGAACTCCGGATACGCAAGACAATAATGCCGCAGTTCAGATGAAAGACCTTTAAGCAATGGAGAATGTCAGATGTGCATCGGGCGCTGGGCACCATCCAAGGTTGAATTCCTGGCAGACGGCAATCATTTTAAGGAAAATGTCGTTAATCTCCAAGTTAGGTCGACGTTCTCAAAGGTTTCTCGACCAACGTTTATCGAAATCGACGGTCGCCGACCTACTGTGACTGACAGGATTCGAGCAATAACCAATCACTTCCCAGAGATATGGTAGGGACGGCTTCAGCTCATGTTCACCTGCGTTGTTAGATATGCAGCCCTACACCCTCACACGCTCTCCATTTCCCTTGAAAGTGCAAATATAGAATTCTCGTAGTTCGTAACGTTCCACGGCTGCAACGCTATCAGTCAATTCTGCAAGCGCTGCATAGCCACAACATAATCTTACATCTAAGGGTGTCCCAAAGAGCCTATCTGGCACGTTTCTCCTCTCCCCTTCTCTTCGCTCGAATCATGGCTTGTCTTCTCTCTCCACCATCAATCTTATGGCCTCTCCTCTGTTCCCATAAGCCTTCCTTGATTTCAAGCTTGGCTGCCTTTCCTCCTTTCAATGGCTGAATATGCGGCCCGATAATTGTGTGCGCACCCTTGATATGGAAACCCTGGACTGGCACAAATTGTTCTGTCAGTGCCCCCTTCTCTGTGGCACTGCTTCCTGGCGCCACATTAACGATGATCTTGCGCATCCCAGGGGATAACGTGGCCGTTGCCGTGTTTTCACGACCGGGTGCTGGAACCTCTACCACACGAAGTTCAGCCGCACCGTTCTCCACATGTTGGATATCCCCTCCAATTCCAAACTCCCCTTTCCGAAACTTATCGCGCCAGCGTAGCAGATATCGTCGCGCTCGAGGGGGCTCGACACCTAGGTCCTTGAGCTCGGCAGACGAAAGAGAGAATAAGGCGTTCCAGGAAGGTATTTTCGAAGCATGTTTGCTGAGATCACGCCCAATTAGGGAAAGGAACGTCTGGGCATCGGGAACGAATGGCGTTGGTGATGGTACAGGAGCCGCTTTCACTTGGTGATGAAGGCAGCGTGCTCGGGAGGGTGTTTGGGCGAAAGGTAAGAGAAAAGTTGGAATTGGCCGCAATTGCTGAGGCTTGACAATCATGATGAACAGCTGCAGCACCTAGAGACGTAATTAGTTCAATGCTTGATGCAATTGGAGCGGAGAGACCGACCTTCCGCTACAAGTGTGGTTGCGAGCTGGTGTTGTTGCTGTCGTTGGATTCTGCGGAGACTTCGTTAGCTCGAGAATAATTTAAGGTTTTCACGTGACTGGGCATCCGACATCCACGGGGTGGCTCGAGCGCGGGACTTTCCCGACCACGCCCGACCAAGTTCCTAAACCAACCCCCAAAAAATTACGAAAATTACCTCAGCCGCCATGTGGCATGAATTGAGTCATTATTGCCCCCAGGAGTAAACAAAGACCTCGTGCCTCATTTTTCCGGATGTTTCCGAACAAAATCATTTTTGGTATCATCAATTGTCTTATGAGGCGCAAGTCCTTCTTAGGTGGATTTGCATAGAGTCATCTCGGGTGCGAACTTCATCACTACCGCTTCGGGCGTTCTCGAATTAGGATGTCCATACGAACCGGTAGCTTAGCGAACACGACCAGCAGGCGCTATCCCCTCCCCAAGAAGCTTGTTCCTGTGTCGTGTTAATTGGTCTACCAGCCTACGCTCTCCTCCCCGTCTTGATTTTCATTCTTTTCGGCTGGTCTGGCACAATGAGCTTCAAAATGCTAGAAAGGGGAATGGGCCAATTGATGCGGTATCTGGAAGTCGAAAATGACCGCAATTCAATTTGCTTCACGACCCTCTCCTCAAGTGTGGGCCGGTCACAGAAGAAAGAAGCTGAAAATTTGAAAATGCTCTAGCAGTGATGAAGAGACTGTTCTATCAGAGTTCTTGGTGTTTCCCCCGAACCCATCCATTTCCCGCATCGCCTATGTTCCAATTGTCCAATCAAAGTTCTCAATTCAAATCTTATAAGAAGTTTATGTTTTTTCCTCGAACCAACACATCCTTCACAGTCTGTTAGGCAGTTGTTATATTTTATTTCTAGCAAGATAATGTTCCGCAGTGTAAGCAAGGGTTTTGGAGAAGGGTATTTATTCATTCAGCTCTATATGTACAATACATTTACACGGCTATTTATTATTACACCCATCGCTTTCACCCCTCAAAGAGTCTCTGCCAACCTCTCATAAATAGGGTAAGGCAACGAATTAAATGAATTGCCGACTTAGTTCATCGTTCGCGTTCAATTCATTTAGATATATACAATTCATGAACTCAGGAATATCGTAAATTCATGAATATTCATGAATAAATTCATGAATTCCGGGCATATCGGATATAAGATAATATATGCCAGGAATATTAGAAATAGAATAATTTTGAAAATATTTTAAAAATATTCTAGAAATATTCCAAAAATATAGTATATATATATATATAAATTAATTATATTATTAATACCTAAAAATTCATGAACGTTCGCGAATTCGATCTGGAATTCATCAAACTTTTGGCCATATTCGTGAATTTAATTGAAGTCGTTCGTTTAATTCATGAACGCAAAATTCATGAATTCTCATTTAATTCAAGTTCGTTGCCTTACCCTACTCATAAACACAGTCCTCTCCTTAGCGCAACCTCAAGCCTATCCTGGTAATCAGAAGGCTGTCTCCTCTCTCGCCACATCACAAAACCATCTGGCCGTACGAGAATCGCACCCCTCGGTGAAATACCAGCAACTGTTTCGAAAACACCCTTCAAAGTCACGAGGTCGCATTCCCGTCCTATGTAACGATGCGGGTTTCCTGGCTCAGGAAGTCGGGTCAACGTCGGGTTCGGTAGGCTATAATGGTCAAGAAGTAAAACAAGAGTCGGGTTCGTTC